>JAAAWM010011151.1:0-64367 GCA_036873465.1 Thinopyrum obtusiflorum
CATCCATATAGCGGAAGTAACAACAAAGTTGTGGATTCCCATCAACACCAATGACAAAGTTGAGTGTAGACATCATAACCCTAACGTATCACTTACTCGTCGTAAAAATCCTGTAACATGAGACGTTGCAGCCATATAGGTTAGTACATTGAATGTCCCGACAAATTCACACCATAGGATAATGATGAATAATAGCTATCACTACATGCATATTTGGCTGGTGGAGGCTCTAAGTTTTAATTTTGCATAAAGCTAATTTTTTCCTACAACAAAGGAATATATTTTATTTAACTACAAAGTTTGTTGGAAAACATTGAGAAGGTAACCCCAACTCAATCCCAAATTAACATTATTAACCCAACAACTTAATTAAGTAACGTGATGAGATCAAATCAATAATTCAAGTACCAGATACTCAAGATGTCCATAACCGAGGACACGGCTAATCATGATTAGTTTGTACACTCTGCAGAGGTTTGCGCACTTTTCCCCACAAGACTCGATCTCCTCCGTAGTATTTCTTGCACTGCATGATGTTTGAGAAACGGATGACCGAGACACAGTCTTTCCGAAGAGGTCCCCTTAACCGATAGATAGGCCGGTACACCTACAATCCCCTACATCTGCTAGCCCATCATGGAAAGGATTCCTACATCTTACTCAACTATGCCAGAGCCCATAATGGCTTGTGGCTACGCACGGAAGTTTCTAGCATGAATAATCTTATGATCCCTTTGAGCCTGGGTGGCATTCCAATAGGATGATCACACGGATACCCCGGGATCTCCTAGGACAACACTGGATTCCCTAGGTGTCCGGGCAATCCACTGGTATCCTCAGGGTGCCCCAACCAATCCACCCAGATGTGTATTAAAGTAGCCACCTTAGGTTAACCCTTAGATAATATTACTCTCGCAACTTTCATGATTCTCACATACCAATCCACGTCTACAAGCATAGTAAAGTAGTGCAAGCATAACACAACAATACCCTGGGTTTGAATGCAAGACAATAGGTTCCTACCTCATCAACTACTTCCCAATACCCACATCTTATCAATCCTACTCATGCAATGTTTGAGGGTTGAAACTAATGCATAAAAACTGGGTAATAAAGGGGATATGATCAAAGTGTGAACTTGCCTTGTACTGTTGATGAAGATGATTCACACTCATAACTCCTGATAGTTCTACTCCTCACACTCCGGTCAATCTATCGTGAGCAAGCAATTGCATACATAAGCACTCATGCAAAAGAATCGAAGGAAAGATCTCGAAAAACTTCAAAAACAAGCAATTAACTCTTGCAACAGAAAACAATTTCTAATAGTACCAAACTTAAGTGAATTTGGCCATATCAGAAAGTTTAGGTCAAGAGCTTCGATTTTGCAAAAAGAATCAACTAAATCGGAGTTATAAAACTCGAGATATAAACAAAAGAAGTTTAAATTCAAAACTGTTTGAAACCAAATTTTAAACTTTCAAAAACACATTTAAGTTGATTATCTGGATAGAGGAGATCGTAACGAAGAAGTGGGCGTTGGTTTCGTTGGATTTGGATAAACGAGCGAAAAGTACCGAAGGTTTGAAGATTAGGGACTAATTTATAAATAAAATATTCACGGATGGGTCCCTGACCGAAATTAAACAGAAAAAGAAAATTCTACCAGACGAATGTCCGCTACAAAAACCTAACGAACGGATTCGTTCGCTGCGAAGAGATAAACAGCGAGCGTTCGCTAAATAACTAAACTTAAAAAAACAGATCTAGGTTTTCTAGAAAAACCGATCTAAACTGGAAAAAAAAGGCGGTTCGTACCAGACCGAGAAAAACCGGTGGGTCGGCGGCGGATTCGGCGAGTCCGGGCGGCGGCGGCAGACTCTGGCGCAGCGGCGGGCTTGGCGACGGCGGCGGGGCGGCGTCGCGTGCGGGCGGAGGCGAGGGCGGCGTGGGCTGCGCGTTCGGCGCGAAGCAGCGGCGGTGCGGCGGCGACGGAGGTTGGCATCGGCGGCGGCGCGGCGGTTGCGTGATGCGAGGGCGGCGATGACTTGGGAGGAGAAACGGGTCGGGGCGCCGGTATTTAAGGGGGGCAGGGGCAGCGGCGGCTTGGGGAAGGGCCAAGGAGAGGCGGCGCCGGGAGGGGTCCGGATCGGGGACGACGCGGCGACGATGGCGTGCGGCGGCCGGTCTCCTGCTCGGGGAGGGAGACGGCGTGCGCTTGGGCCGGCTGGGCTGGGCGCGGCCCAGTTCGGTCGGCCCAAAATTTTATTTAAAAAAAACAGACAAAAAATAAAATAAAACCAAAATAAAATAAACTATAACATAGGCATATTTTATATCAAAATTTTCAGAAAAAGATTCTCTATCAGAAGAACATTTTTCTAGCGTCAAATAAAATCCACAAAAAATTAAATAAAGCAAAGAGTGCTACTGGTTTATTTAAAAACCAAATAAAATTATTTTAAAATACCAAAATAATTTCAAATTTATGTCTCTCCATTTTTCTATTGGAGGGAATCATTTTACCCTATTTCCCATATATTTATTTTTGGAGAAAAATAATTTGAATAAAAACCAAATAACTCCAAATTGAAAATAATTTCAAAGGGACGTTAAGTTTGATTCTTTTAAACTTCCAACTCATATTTCATATGTTCTGAAGCATTTTATCTTCTCTCATGAAAAATCATTGAGTTGCTTAAAGTTTCTGAATTTGAAATAGTTCCAATTGAAATTCAAATATTTTCAACAACCCTTTTCATTTATTTAAATGGAAGAAGTCATGTCATCTTCTCTCTAGGGTTTTGTGATGAAATAAATTTGAATTCATGGAAATCATAAAGGCAAGGTGAAAGTTTTGGGAAAGTCCTTTTTTCCCTCTAATGTAACTTTCAAAAAGTTTCAAATTTCACTCAATTTCACACAAGCAACCACACCACACTCAAACAATCAATCAAAACTATTTAATTTAATATAATATTCCAAAATTTAGAATTTTGGGATGTTACAGTATTCCACCCTTAAAAGTATAATTAGCAAGCATAGTGGAAATTTCAGCTTTCGGTATCTTTCTTTTATTAGTAACAATATCTTTCATATACTTAGCATAAGGAGGCATTTTAAGCATATAAGTCAAACGCATACGCAAAAAGATAGGTCTAGTCATTTCAGCAAAGCGCTCAAAATCCTCATCATCCTTTTTCTTGGGTGGCTTAGGAGGAAAGGGCATGGGTTTCTGAACCCATTGTTCTCTTTCTTTACCATGTTTCCTAGCAGCGAAGTCTCTCTTATCATAACGTTGATTTTTTGATTGTGAGTTATCAAGATCAACAGCAGGTTCAATCTCTACATCATTATCATTACTAGGTTCAGCATCAACATGAACATCAATATTAACATTATCACTAGGTTCATGTTCATCACCAGATTGTGTCTCAGCATCAGAAATAGAAATATCATTGGGATTCTCAGGTGTGTCTATAGCAGGTTCACTAGCATGCAAATTCCTATCAATTTTCTTTTTCTTTTTAGAAGGACTAGGTGCATCAGAATTAATAATCTGAGAATCTTGCTCAACTCTCTTAGGATGGCCCTCCGGATACAAAGGTTCCTAGGTCATCTTACCACCTCTAGTCATAACCCTAACATCATTATCATTGTTTTTACTATTCAACTCATTGAGAAAATCATCTTGTGCCTTAAGTACTTGTTCTACTTGAGTTGTAACCATGGAAGCATGTTTACTAATAAGCCTAAGATCATTAACAGTTCTACTCATATAATCACCCAAGTGGTCAAGCATGTAAGCATTACGTTTCAATTGTCTACTCACATAAGCATTGGAATTTTCTTGTTTAACAATAAAATTATCAAACTCATCCAAGCACTGACTAGCAGGCTTATTATGAGGAATATCACCTTCATCAAATCTACGGAGAGAGTTTACCTCTACTACCTGTGTCGGGTTATCATGACCATGTATTTCTTCAATATGCGGTAAATTCTTAACATCTTCAGCTTTAATACCTTTTTCTTTCATAGATTTCTTGGCCTCTTGCATATCTTCAGGACTTAGAAATAGAATACCCCTTTTCTTCGGAGTTGGCTTCGGAGTTCGTTCAGGAAGTGTCCAATCATTATCATTACTCAATCGCAATTCAGCTTGCTCAATAGTTCTTTCCTTGAAAACACAACCAGCACAACTATCCAGGTGGTCTCTGGAAGCATCAGTTAGTCCATTATAAAAGATATCAAGTATTTCATTTTTCTTGAGAGGATGATCAGGCAAAGCATTAAGTCATTGGATAAGCCTCCCCCAAGCTTGTGGGAGACTCTCTTCTTCAATTTGCATAAATATAAATATTTCCCGAAGGGTAGCTTGTTTCTTATGAGCGGGGAAATATTTTGCAAAGAAGTAGTATATCATATCCTGGGGACTACGCACACAACCAGGAGCAAGAGAATTAAACCATAACTTAGCATCACCCTTTAACGAGAAAGGAAACAACTTAAGAATACAGTAATAATGAATTTTTTCCTCATGAGCAAATAGGGTGGCTATATCATTTAATTTAGTAAGATGTGCCACAACAATTTTAGATTCATAACCATGAAAAGGATCAGATTCAACCAAAGTGATTAACTCGGGATCAACAGAGAATTCATAATCCTTATCAGTAACAAAGATAGGAATTAGCAAAAGCGGGATCATATTTCACTCTAGCATTCAAGGATTTTTATTTCAACTTAGCTAACAATTTCTTAAGATCCTCTCTGTCATTGCAAGCAAAGAAGTCTCTAGCAGTTTCTTCGTCCATAACATAACCCTCAGGTATAACAGGCAATTCATATCTAGGGGGAGAATCATAATCATCAGTTTCAATAATATCTTCAGTTTCAGTAATTTCATTCTCTCTAACCCTAGCAAGTTGTTCATCAAGAAATTCACCTAGTGGCAAAGTATTATCAAGCAGAGAAGTAGTTTCATCATAAGCATCATGCATAGTACAAGTGGCATCATCGGTAACATGCGACATATCGGAATCAATAGCAGGTGTAGGTGTCGCAAGTTTACTCAAAACAGAAGGTGAATCAAGTGCAGAGCTAGATGGCAGTTCCTTACCTCCCCTCGTAGTTGAGGGAAAAATCTTGGTTCTTTGATCTTTCAAATTCCTCATAGTGATCAACAGATATAAATCCCAAGTGACTCAGAGAATAGAGCTATGATCCCCGGTAACGGCGCCAGAAAAAGGTCTTGATAACCCACAAGTATAGGGGATCGCAACAGTTTTTCAGGCTAGAGTATTCAACCTAAATTTATTGATTCGACACAAGGGGAGCCAAAGAATATTTTCAAGTATTAGCAGCTGAGTTGTCAATTCAACCACACCTGAAAGACTTAATATCTGCAGCAAAGTATTTAGTAGCAAAGTAGTATGGAAGTAATGGTAACGGTGGCAAAAGTAACAGTAGTAGTTTTGTAGCAATCGTAACAGTGGCAACGGAAAAGTAACTTAACAAGGATCAATATGAAACAAGCTCGTAGGAAATGGATCAATGATGGATAATTATGTCGGATGGCATTCATCATGCAACGGTTATAATATAGGGTGACGCATAACTAGCTCCAATTCATCAATATAATGCAGGCATGTATTCAGAATATAGTCATACGTGCTTAAGGAAAAGAACTTGCATGACATCTTTTGTCCTACCCTCCCATGGCAGCAGGGTCCTATTGGAAACTAAGGGATATTAAGGCCTCCTTTTAATAGAGTACCGGACCAAAGCATTAGCACTTAGTGAATACATGAACTCCTCAAACTACAGTCATCACCGGGAGTGGTCCCGACTATTGTCACTCCGGGGTTTCCGGATCATAACACGTAGTAGGTGACTATTGACTTGCAAGATATGATCAAGAACACAAATATATTTATGAAAACATAATAGGTTCAGATCTGAAATCATGGCACTCGGGCCCTAGTGACAAGCATTAAGCATAGCAAAGTCATAGCAACATCAATCTTAGAACATAATGGATACTAGGGATCAAACCCTAACAAAACTAACTCAATTACATGGTAAATCTCATCCAACCCATCACCGTCCACCAAGCCTACAATGGGATTACTCACGCACTACGGTGAGCATCATGAAATTGGTGATGGAGGATGGTCGATGATGACCCCCTCTTCAGAGCCCCGAACGGACTCCAGATCTGCCCTCCCGAGGAAGAACAGGGCTTGGCGGCGGCTCCGTATCATAAAACGCGATGAATCCTTCTCTCTGATTTTTTTTCTCCCTGAATGTGAATATATGGAGTTGGAGTTGAGGTCGGTGGACGTCCAGGGGGCCCACAAGGTCGGGTGGCGCACCCCCACCCTGGTGGCCAGGGTGTGGGCCCCCTTCACTTGATTCTTTCGCCAGTATTTTTATTAATTCCAAAACTTATCTACGTGAAGTTTCAGGTCATTCTGAGAACTTTTTATTCTGCACAAAAATAACACCATGGCAATTCTGCTGAAAACAGCGTCTGTCCGGGTCAGTTCCATTCAAATCATGCAAGTTAGAGTCCAAAACAAGGGCAAAAGAGTTTGGAAAAGTAGATAAGATGGAGACATATCAATGCCCCAGAAGGCATCCCCTCTTTCGTCTTCGTCTATCGGTAACTTTACTTGAGGCTATATTTTTATTCACCACATGATATGTGTTTTTCTTGGAGCGTCTTGTATGATATGAGTCTTTACTTTTTAGTTTGCCACAATCATCCTTGCTGTACACACCTTTTGAGAGGGACATGCATGAATCGTGATTTATTAGAATACTCTATGTGCTTCACTTATATCTTTTGAGCTAGGCAATTTTGCTCTAGTGCTTCACTTATATCTTTTTAGAGCACGGCGTTGGTTTTATTTTATAGAAATTATTGAACTCTCATGCTTCACTTATATTATTTTGAGAGTCTTTTTAAACAGCATGGTAATTTGCTTTGGTTATGAATTTAGTCCTAATATGATAGGCATCCAAGAACTACAAAAAGAAAAGACACATCCGTGACATTTTGGGCCGAATGATTTTTTTTCTGTCATGCTTATGACAATTCTATGGCGACAATTGTGACAAAACCCGGTATCATCATAGATGTGGTGGGCTCCTACTTCTATGACAAAAATTCATGACAGAAAATGGGCTTTTTGTCCTGGGTGGGCCGGAGACGCACCTGCATGACATTCTTTGGGCCGTCCATGACGGAAAAAATCATGGTAGAAGCGAGGGCGAGGAAAATTTCAGGGAGTTCCCGGTTACGGTGGGTGGTCGGGGCCGAGTGATGCACGAAGGTTTGCGCGTTTCTCTCATACACGTATGCGCGTGTTTGCAAGGCATTGTGCTCTAACTGAACCCGAGCGATTGCACTAGCTACGTTACTGAACCCCGATCGATCCCTTGCTGTTAACTGAACCTGAGTGATTCCTTCGCTACTGCTGCTAACTGAAGCCAATCGAAGCTGCCTCTTGATGAACAGTTCTCGGTGGGGGTTAGATGAACAGGATCCCGTGGTAGTAGAGGCCGTTGCCGCTGGATGAACACGACCCCGATCGAGGTGGTGGGGGTGGATGAATAGTAACCAGTGGAGGGACCCTGTGGAGGGCTAGTTGAATAGGACCCAGTGGTGGCTGGATGAACAGGACCCCATGGAGGGCTGGTTGAACAATAGTCGGTGGAGGGTTGGATGAACAATAGCCCGTGGATGAACAGTAGCTGGTGGAGGTAGGAGGAAGACGCGGTGGATGAATAGTGCAGGTGGAGGCTGAAGGAAGTCGACGATGGGTGAACAGTAGCCCATGGAGTCCCGTTTTGCGGTACGCCACACCCCTCCGATGAACAGGACCCCCGTTTTGACCGTAGCGCTGCAACACAAGTCTGTTTCCTCCATTTTGCGGTACGCCACACCCCTCCTGATGAACATGACCCCCGTTTCGACCGTAGCGCTCCAACACAAGTCCGTTTCCTCTGTTTTGCTGTACGCCATACCCCTCTCAATGAATAGGACCCCCGTTTCGACCGTAGCCGGTCGAACATAATGCCGTTTCCTCTGTACTACGGTATGCCAGACCCCGTTTCGGCTGTTCCATCCAAGCCGGTTGGCTCCCATTGAACAGGACGCATTCCGACCGAGTCTGTTGCCTCCTGATGAACAGGACGATGTTTCTCCGTTCTGACCCAACCGGTTGGCTGCCCGATGAACAGGACGTCGTTGCTGCCGTCCGTTGCCTCTCTATGTACATGAGCCCTGGCCGTACGTATGCGCGAGTACGCGTTCAAGACCCCGCCTGTGTGTACGTACGTGGCCGTATTTTTTGACATGTGGTTGTACGTACGTGTACACGGTTTCAAAGGGACTGCCTGAACTGTTACAACGGGGGCTCTACTACTACACGTGTCGTTGCTTGCTCGGCCACGGTTCATCGTTGCAGAGACCGATCGACCAGTATGTACGTACACGTTCACGACCGGAATGACAACGCTACGTACGCTACGACTATGTGGGTCCCGGCTGTTAGGGAGGATAAGGAGGCACTTCCTTGCGTGCGAAGTTATTGATGGTGGCTCCGAGCTGTCAGGGGGAGGATTCACTTTTTTCGCGCCTAATATGGAGGCACTTTCCTTGCGTCCGAAGATATAGCTGGTGGGTCCCATCTGTCAGAGGGGAAAATGTTTTTTTCGCAAAATACAACTAAGCCAAAATACAGAGGCCCTTCCGGTAGGTCCCTGCTATCAGGTGGAGGAATCATTATTTTGCGCGTAATAAGGAGGCACTTCCTTGCTGCGGCCGTGGACCCACCTGTTAGTTCTCCACGTACAGTCCTCTTCTGATGTAAGTCATTCCTTGACCACGTTGACCACGCCGCGCCGAGAACACCAAGGCGGTGGACGACGACAAGGCCTAGGAAGGGAATGACCTGGAGCCGGGGAAGACTCGGCAGTTGTTTCCCATGCGGAGGGGCGTACGAGGGTTTACTGGTTGGGCTGCAGTGTGAGGCTGCCGTCGTCGGAGAAAAATAGCAGGTCTGGGTGAGTACATGGATGGCCAGGCCAGCGATGGGAGTAGGGTGGGGCGGTGAGGCCTGCGCGGCAGCAGAGCCGGCCACGAGAGGCAGAAGCAGGCAGCACGACCGGTGCTGGTTTGGGCAGCTGGAGCAAGAAGACCAGAGGTTGAAGAAGCACTACGGCCGTTGGATGGACATTGTACGGTCACTGGAGCTAGAATTGTTCATATTGACTAAGTCGACAAAGCCCTCTGTCCGTGTCAGTAGGCCCACAAGTCAGCCTCCAACTATGGTGGGTTCCAGATAGCAGGGGGAGTATTCATTTTTTTGTGCGTAATAAGGAGGCACTTCCTTCCGTGCGAAGATATAGCTGTTGGGTCCGAGATGTCAGCGGGAGGAAGGTTTTTTTCGTGAAATACAGAGGCCCTTCTGGTGGGTCCCTGCTGTCAGGTGGAGGAATCATTATTTTGCACGTAATAAGGAGGCACTTCCTTGTGTGCGGCCGTGGACCCAGCTGTCAGCCTCTCCACGTACAGTCCTCTTCCGATGGATGTCATTCGTTGACCACGTTGACCACGCCGCGCCTTGAGCACCAGGGCGGTGGACGACGGCGAGGCCTAGGAAATGACCCGGAGCCAGGGAAGACTCGGCAGTGGTTGCCCACACGGTGGGGAGTACTAGGGTTTACTGGTTCGGCTGCCGTCGCCGGAAAATAACAGGAGGTGTGGGTGAGTAGAGGAATGGCCTGGCAAACGATGGAGTAGGGTGGGGTGGTGCGGCCTGTGCGGTAGCACAGCCGGCCACGGGAGGCGGGAGTAGGCAGTCCCACCGGCGCTGGTTTGGGCGGCTGGAGCAAGAAGATCAGATATTGAAGAAGCAGCACGATCGTTTGATTAACATCCAATGGTCACTGCTGCTAGAATCATTTGTGGACTAAGTTGACAAAGCCTTTCGTACACGTCAACCTAGTAGACCCACAAGTCAGCCTCCAAATCTGTCCCAAACAGCATACAGCCCGAAATTTCTAGCCAGATTCATATTAATTTATAAACTAAACATACCTTAATTTAAATCCAGAAATTTTACCCGCACAAAAAAATGAAATTTAAAATATCAAAATCTGAAAGAAAAAGGTATTTTTGAACTAATTGCCTCTTTGCTATATTTTTTCATTTTACAACCCATTTATTATTACTTATAGCCCATTTCTTATTACTTATAGCCCATTTTCTGGGCAAGCCCGAATGCATCCCTCCTCATCTTGAAAGATCTCTGGCCCAATAGGGCGTAGAAAAGCAAGTAGGCCTATGTTGGTTATTCTGCAAAAAACAAAATAGCTGGGCTAGCCATTTTCAGAAAGGGAAAAAAACTGGGCTGGTCATGTGGTAAACATATGACATAAACGCCTCAACTAGACGGGCCACAGATCCCGCACAACCCAGTTGATACCCTTCTCCGTCCCGAAAAGAAAATATTGCACGCACTGCAGGGTCCCGGGTGTCTGCTGCTCCTTGTGCAGTTGTCTTGCTTATTGACTACATTGACAGTGGCGTGCGACCCAGATGTCAAGAAACCATCAGGAGGAACCCTTTTTTCTTGTAATAAAGGAGGCACTTGCTTGCCTACTGCCATGATCCTGGTGGGTCCCTACTGTCATCCTCACCATGTACATTCATCTCCTTATTCCTCTCGGTTGTTGACCATGTTGACAACACCGGAGGGCGGCGCCGCGGTGAGCGAACCAAGGCGGAGGACGATGGTGAGGCCTCGGATGGGAACGAACAGGAGCCGGGGAAGATGCGCAGAGTTTTAGGGTGCGATGTGGCCATGATGCATGCACGGCAACACAACCAGCCGTGGGAGGCGGGAGCAGGCAGTCCCACCGACGCTGGTTTGGTTTTGACGGCTGGAGGAAGAAGAGACTGAAGAAACACGACAGACGTTGAATGTCAATCCAATGGTCAAGGTTGGCACCATCGTTTATTGACTAAGCCGACACCAAGTAGCATACTTTTTTATATAAAGGAAAAAAAATAAAAACTGGGCTCGTTTGCCTGATAACATTCCCGAAACTGTGACCGTTCGATCTTGCGTCGCAACTAAAACTGCGAGAAATGTGTTTGTCTGCTGTCCTCCTCCCAGGGAACGTTCGCCACATAAGTGACTAGCACCCTTGGTTTTCAACTGAGAGGTCTTGGGCTCGAGTCCTAGGAACCCTCAATTTTGTCCTCCTTCCTTCCTTGCAAAAAAAGAAAGAAAATCAAAGACTTGAGAAGGCGTACAGAACAAGCTAGTGTACTAGTAAAGAGACGTTGCTGAGTTTTAGAAAAAAAGAGAGACGTGCACCTGTAGCTGCTGGTTCGAATCCAAACCTAGAATATGACTATATATGGTGCTATGCTACTCTACAAGTAATGAAACTGACATATCCAACATTCGCTTCTCCTCTTCTCTACTTACTCTGCCTAGCATCAGAAGCTCTGGCCGGAGCAACCATGTCCGCTGGCGGCTCGTCCACCTGCTCTTCAGCAGGCAACAACCAGATATGCGCCAAGTCGCCACCCGTACCATCGCCTGTGGGTCTCATCACACCCCCGCCGGCACACGCACCATAGCTGTTTGCTCATCGCAACCCGCTGCCGTTTGTGTGGTGCCACTACTGCAAATCACGCAGAGTCATCCGTCGCGTCTCAACCAAAATCCTCAACCCTATCCGAGTCTTCTACAAATGCCCGAATCATGGGGTAATAATATGTTTAAGTGTTGTTCCACTGCTTTTAGTTGCTGATTTTTTAATAGTTTGGTTGATGATCTTCTAATTTGATTCGTGCAGAAAAGGGAAGATTCATGTGATTTGTATTTCTGGGAAGTTGCTGATGTGGGGGAATGCAACTACGCTGATTATTTGGTTAGCCGAGGAATCCCAATACCAGCAGGTTGGGGTGTTGGGCAAGTAACTGAAGGAATGACACAAGAGGAAGATGCAGAGCAGAAGGTTAAAGATGCAGTTCCTCTGATCATGGCCAAGCAACAGCTGCTGAACGGCCTAGACAGCAATGAGGAGATGGAAGAGCTTGTGAAGACAGTGGGCACAATCGATGTGCTATGTAGGATGATTGTCTCGTTATTTGCAGTGTCTGTAGCACTCGTGATGTATTCAGTGGCTATGACATGAGCGCTTTGCTGAAACTAATAATGAATGAAACCTGTTTAGCAGGCTAGGAATAGTGTTGTGAACATCTAATGATTTCTATTAACGGAAATCAGGGGGTATCCCCTTTTGCTCATAATAAATAAATACCAGAGGCCCTTTTGCTAATAAATAAATAAATTAGCAGAGGCTCTATCGGGTTATCTTTGTTCCCATTCAAAGACGTCGAGCAAATTGTAGTCCAACAGCAGACTATGTCATCAAATACAAGTTTCACACCCAAATATGAGTACAACTAAATAACAATGTCATCATGTTTTAGTTGTCATACAATCACCAAACACAAATCAACATAGGGGGGGGGGGGGGGGGGGGGGGGGGGGGGGGGGGGGGGGGGGGGGGGGGGGGGGGGGGGGGGGGGGGGGGGGGGGGGGGGGGGGGGGGGGGGGGGGGGGGGGGGGGGGGGGGGGGGGGGGGGGGGGGGGGGGGGGGGGGGGGGGGGGGGGGGGGGGGGGGGGGGGGGGGGGGGGGGGGGGGGGGGGGGGGGGGGGGGGGGGGGGGGGGGGGGGGGGGGGGGGGGGGGGGGGGGGGGGGGGGGGGGGGGGGGGGGGGGGGGGGGGGGGGGGGGGGGGGGGGGGGGGGGGGGGGGGGGGGGGGGGGGGGGGGGGGGGGGGGGGGGGGGGGGGGGGGGGGGGGGGGGGGGGGGGGGGGGGGGGGGGGGGGGGGGGGGGGGGGGGGGGGGGGGGGGGGGGGGGGGGGGGGGGGGGGGGGGGGGGGGGGGGGGGGGGGGGGGGGGGGGGGGGGGGGGGGGGGGGGGGGGGGGGGGGGGGGGGGGGGGGGGGGGGGGGGGGGGGGGGGGGGGGGGGGGGGGGGGGGGGGGGGGGGGGGGGGGGGGGGGGGGGGGGGGGGGGGGGGGGGGGGGGGGGGGGGGGGGGGGGGGGGGGGGGGGGGGGGGGGGGGGGGGGGGGGGGGGGGGGGGGGGGGGGGGGGGGGGGGGGGGGGGGGGGGGGGGGGGGGGGGGGGGGGGGGGGGGGGGGGGGGGGGGGGGGGGGGGGGGGGGGGGGGGGGGGGGGGGGGGGGGGGGGGGGGGGGGGGGGGGGGGGGGGGGGGGGGGGGGGGGGGGGGGGGGGGGGGGGGGGGGGGGGGGGGGGGGGGGGGGGGGGGGGGGGGGGGGGGGGGGGGGGGGGGGGGGGGGGGGGGGGGGGGGGGGGGGGGGGGGGGGGGGGGGGGGGGGGGGGGGGGGGGGGGGGGGGGGGGGGGGGGGGGGGGGGGGGGGGGGGGGGGGGGGGGGGGGGGGGGGGGGGGGGGGGGGGGGGGGTAAAGGGCATCATTAACTTCCTACCCATCCTCCCGCATCTTCTTAACCTATGGTTAGAAAATAGACAAGCTGATCATCTTACGTACACAATATATTAAAAAAAACTGACAGTGCAATTCAAAAGCTTACATGGCTCTTGAACCATTTCGCAAATCCTGCCATAACCAGTTTGTCAATGTTTCATGGATTTTGCGGCAGTAACTCCTATTTGTAGATGCTGCACAACATAGTGATCGCGTCAAACATCTAAATATATAAGAATGTGCTGCAAGTTTAGTAGATTACGATGTATAAGGTGCAATAGTTAGCACTTACTCGATATAAGGTAGAATCTCAGGACAGTTATTCAACACATACCAAACCATTTTGTCCAAATCTTTAGGTTTGTCGTCTTGTCGACTCTTCCCTGTAACTCGAACAAAATAATCAAAAACATTGAGACCGGGATTGTCTTCACCCACCTCTTTGCTAAGCTGACCAGCTATTTCAATGTATTTTGAGCAGAATGTCAACGCTTCTATAGCAATGTAGGCCTATGCAATGGAACCCTCGGGTCTAGCTCTGTTCCTAACATAGCCCTTGAAAGTTCCTAGCCGCCTTTCAATAGGGTACATCCAGCCATACTGTACTGGACCTCTAAGTAGTGCCTCATCAGGTAGATGAACAGCCAAATGCACCATCACATCAAAGAAGGCTGGAGGATATATCTTCTCAAGGTCGCATAGGATAGTTGGTATCTTGTCTCTAAGACGCTCCAAAGCATCTATCCTGATATTTCTACTGTAGAGTTCCCTGAAGAATTGTCCCAACTCTGCAACTGGTCTGTATAAGTCAGGGCGGCCCAATCCTCTAAGGATAACAAGTAAAACCCTTTGAAGTAGGGCGTGGCAGTCATGAGTTTTTAACCCTTGTACCTTGTTTCCATCTGCACTGACTCTCCTTTCAGGGTTGGAAGCAAATCCATGTGGGAATCTCACACGTGACAGGACCTCGCAGAATTCTTTTCTTTTTACCTTGTCCAAGACGTACACAGCTGGTGCCATATCTCGTGGTTTACCTTCATCTTCCACCTGCAAATCCTTTCTGATACCCAGGTGTGTCAAATCAATCCTAGATTTTAAGGTATCTTTCGTCTTGCCTTCAATATTAAGAAGTGTGTCGATAATGCTGTCACATATATTTTTCTCGATGTGCATCACATCAAGATTATGTCGCAGATCCAAATCTTTCCAATACTCCAAGTCCCACAAAGTGGACCTGCGGGTAAACAATGATCTCTCTTCTGCCCTGCCATGCTTCCTTTTCCCGCTACCATTATCAGGATGGTTTCATGGTGTAATATGCCTGACCTTCTCTAATTCCACTTGTAACTCGTCGGCGGTGAGCCTCTTTGGCGCATCACGGTTTTCATGCTTTGCATTGAACACATATCTTCGGTATTTTGTAGGACACGGCTTGTCCTTGGCAAGGAAACAACGGTGTCCAATGTAACAGTAACATCCCCAAAATCTAAATTTTGGAATGTTAATAATTTAATTAAGAGTAATTAAAAACTTGCCTGTATTGCTTGTTGTTAGTTAATTTTGACTAGGATTTGAAACTTCTGGAGTTTTAAATGAATATTAAATGAGAGGGAATAAAAGGAATTTCCCAATTATTCATTTGGATCATATTTTGGGTTCGAGAATATTCCCAATTCAAATATGAGAGAGGATGACATGACTTCCTCAAAGAATGATATTGGTGAATAATTTAATATTCTCTTATTTTGGTTTCAACATTTAAAACAAATCCAATAAAAAAATTGAGAGAAGGTAATATGACTCCTTCAATACAAAAGTGTTGGAAATGATTTAAATGTTATTAGAATTTTTCTTCAGAGTTCAAAAATATTTAATGGGACATTTTATAAGTGTCAAATTAAAGTTTATGAAAATATTATATTTACTTTATATAAGTATTTTGGACTGGAAAAATGTTCACTATGTTGTATGGAACTATATTTGTTTTTGTGGATGCCCTGGTATTTTTATTAAATGATTTGGGTCATTGTTTTGGAGCCAAAGTCATTTCAGTAATTTCATAAATAATAAAACCTATCCCTAACCTATTCTAACCCAATAGCCGACTGGCCCATTCCCTGCCAATCGCCCGCGTGCGAGGCAGCAACTGCTCAGGCCCAACCGCAGTGTAGCAGCTGCAACGCTAGCAGGACGGCCCAACAGCCAGTCGCGCATCAGCGCTGGCGTCACCCACCTGGCCCACTTGCCAGCCTCTCTTCCCTCCTCTGTTTGACTGATGTCCCGACCCCACGTCCTTCTTCCACCTCTGCTCGATCTCCCTGTCTCGCACGACAGAGCCCTGATACGTCTCCAACGTATCTACTTTTCCAAACACTTTTGCCCTTGTTTTGGACTCTAACTTGCATGATTTGAATGGAACTAACCCGGACTGACGCTGTTTTCAGCAGAACTGTCATGGTGTTATTTTTGTGGAGAAATAAAAGTTCTCGAAATGACCTGAAACTTCACGGAGAATATTTTTGGAATAAATAAAAAATACTGGCGAAAGAATCAACATCAGGGGGCCCACACCCTGTCCACGAGGGTGCAGGGCACGCCCACCCCCCTGGGGTGTGCCCCCTGCCTCGTGGGCCCCCTGAGACTCCACCGACCTCAACTCCAACTCCATATATTCACGTTCGGGGAGAAAAAAATCAGAGAGAAGGATTCATCACGTTTTACGATACGGAGCCACCGCCAAGCCCTAATCTCTCTCGGGAGGGCTGATCTGGAGTCCGTTCGGGGCTCCGGAGAGGGGAATCCGTCGCCGTCGTCATCATCAACCATCCTCCATTACCAATTTCATGATGCTCACCACCGTGCGTTAGTAATTCCATCGTAGGCTTGCTAGACGGTGATGGGTTGGATGAGATTTACCATGTAATCAAGTTAGTTTTGTTAGGGTTTGATCCCTAGTATCCACTATGTTCTAAGATTGATGTTGCTATGACTTTGCTATGCTTAATGCTCTACACTAGGGCCCAAGTGCCATGAATTCAGATCTGAACCTATTATGTTTTCATGAATATATGTGAGTTCTGGATCCTATCTTGCAAGTCAATAGTCACCTACTATGTGTTATGATCCGGCAACCCCGAAGTGACAATAATCGGGACCACTCCCAGTGATGACCGTAGTTTGAGGAGTTCATCTATTCACTAAGTGTTAATGCTTTGGTCTAGTACTCTATTAAAAGGAGGCCTTAATATCCCTTAGTTTCCAATAGGACCCCGCTGCCCCGGGAGGGTAGGACAAAAGATATCATGCAAGTTCTTTTCCATAAGCACGTATGACTATATTCGGAATACATGCCTACATTACATTGATGAACTGGAGCTAGTTCTGTGTCACCCTATGTTATAACTGTTGCATGAGGAATCGCATCTGACATAATTATCCATCATTGATCCATTGCCTATGAGCTTTTCACATATTGATTTTTGCTTAGTTACTTTTCCGTTGCCACTGTTACGATTACTACAAAAAATGCTACTGTTACTTTTGCCACCGTTACCGTTACTTCCATACTACTTTGCTACTAAATACTTTGCTACAGATATTAAGTCTTTCAGGTGTGGTTGAATTGACAACTCAACTGCTAATACTTGAGAATATTCTTTGGCTCCCCTTGTGTCGAATCAATAAATTTGGGTTGAATACTCTACCCTCGAAAACTGTTGCGATCCCCTATACTTGTGGGTTATCAAGACTATTTTCTGGTGCCGTTGCCGGGGAGCATAGCTCTATTCTTTGAGTCACTTGGGATCTATATCTGCTGATCACTATGAGGAACTTGAAAGACGAAAAAACCAAGATTTATCCCTCAACTACGAGGGGAGATAAAAATCTGCCATCTAGCTCTGCACTTGATTCACCTTCTGTTATGAGTAAACTTGCGACACCTACTACTGCTATTGATTCTGATATGTCGCATGTTATTGATGATGCCACTTCTGCTTTGCATGATACTTATGATGAAACTACTTCTATGCTTGATAATACTGTGCCATTAGGTGAATTTCTTGATGAACAACTTACTAGGGTTAGAGAGAATGAAATTATTGAAACAGATAATATTGATGAAAGTGATGATGAAGATTCTCCCCCTAGATATAAATTGCCTGATGTGCCTGAGGGTTATGTTATGGATGAAGAAACTGCTAGAGACTTTTTTGCTTGCAAAGATAGATATGATCTTAAGAAACTGTTAGCTAAGCTGAAAGAAAAGTCTTTGAATGCTAGAATAAAATATGACCCTGCTTTTGCTACTTCACCTATCTGTATTTCTGATAAGGATTATGATTTCTCTGTCGATCTTGAGTTAATTACTTTGGTTGAATCAGATCCCTTTTATGGCTATGAATCTAAAACTGTTGTGGCACATCATACTAAATTAAATGATATAGCCACCCTATTCACTCATGAGGAAAAAAATTCGTTACTACTATATCCTTAAGTTATTTCCGTTCTCATTAAAGGGTGATGCTAAAACATGGTTTAATTCTCTTACTCCTGGTTGTGTGCGTAGTCCCCAGGATATGATTTATTACTTCTCTGCTAAATATTTCCCCGCTCATAAGAAACAAGCTGCTTTAATGGAAATATATAATTTTGTGCAAATTCAAGAAGAGAGTCTCCCACAAGCTTCGGGGAGGCTTCTCCGATTACTTAATGCTTTGCCTAATCATCCTCTCAAGAAAAATGAAATACTTGATATCTTTTATAATGGACTAACCGATGCTTCCAGAGACCACCTAGATAGTTGTGCTGGTTGTGTTTTCAGGGAAAGAACCATTGAGCAAGTTGAATTGCTATTGAATAATATATTGAGTAATGATAATGATTGGACACTTCCTGACCCAAATCCTAAGCCAACTCCGAAGAAAAGGGGTATTCTATTTCTCAGTCCTGAAGATATGCAAGAGGCAAAGAAATCTATGAAAGAAAAGGGTATTAAAGCTGAAGATGTTAAGAATTTACCACCTATTGAAGAAATACATGATCTTGATAACCCGACACAGGTAGTAAAGGTAAATTCTCTCTATAGATTTGATGAAGGTGATATTCCTCGTTATATGTCTGCTAGCCAATGCCTACATGACTTTGATAATTTTATTGTTAAACAATAAAACTTCAATGCTTATGTTGGTACACAATTGAAACGTAATGCTTATATGATTGAACAATTGAGTAATTATATATCTAGAGTTAAAGGTGACCTTAAACTTATTAGTAAACATGCTTCTATGGTTACCACTCAGGTAGAACAAGTGCTTAAAGCTCAAGATGATTTGCTCAATGAATTAAATAATAAGAAAAATGATAATGTTGTTAGAGTTATGACTAGAGGGGGTAAAATGACTCAGGAACCTTTGTATCCTGAGGGCCACCCTAAGAGAGTTGAGCAAGATTCTCAGAGAACTAATGTTGATACAGCTAGTCCTTCTAAGAGGAAGAGAAAGAAAAATGATAGGACTTTGCATGCTTCTAGTGAACCTGTTGTTGACCCACATGAGAATCCCAATGATATTTTTATTTCTGATGCTGAAACACAATCTGGTAATGAACATGAACCTAGTGATGATGTTAATGATGATGTTCATGTTGATGCTCAACCAAGCAATAACAATGATGTAGAGATTGAACCTGTTGTTGATCTTGATAACCCACAATCAAAGAATCAACGTTATGATAAGAGAGACTTCATTGCTAGGAAGCACAGTAAAGAAAGAGAACCATGGGTTCAGAAACCCATGCCTTTTCCTCCTAAACCATCCAAGAAAAAGGATGATGAGGATTTTGAGCGCTTTGCTGAAATGATTAGACCTATCTTTTTGCGTATGCGTTTGACTGATATGCTTAAGATGAATCCTTATGCTAAGTATATGAAAGATATTGTTACAAATAAAAGAAAGATACCGGAAGCTGAAATTTCCACCATGCTTGCCAATTATACTTTTAAAGGTGGAATACCTAAGAAACTAGGAGATCCAGGAGTACCAACTATACCATGCTCCATTAAAAGAAACTATGTTAAAATTACTTTATGTGATCTTGGAGCCGGTGTTAGTGTTATGCCTCTCTCTTTATATCGTAGACTTGATTTGAATAAGTTGACACCTACTGAAATATCTTTGCAAATGGCCCATAAATCAACTGCTATACCTGTCGGTATTTCTGAGGATGTGCCTGTTGTGGTTGCAAATGTTACTATTTTAACGGACTTTGTTATTCTTGATATTCCCGAGGATGATAGTATGTCGATTATCCTTGGTAGACCCTTTTTGAATACTGCAGGGGCTGTTATTGATTGCAACAAAGGCAATGTCACTTTTCATGTTAATGGTAATGAGCATATGGTACATTTTCCGAGGAAACAACCTCAAGTCCACAATATCAATTCTATTGGAAAATTTTCAACGATTATTATTGGAGGTTTTGAATTTCCTCTTCCTACTGTCAAGAAGAAATATGATATTCTTATTGTTGGGGACGTGCATATCCCCGTTGAGGTAACCTAATGTTATTCGAAAATTCTCTGGTTTCATGCGATTCGGAAAGAGTTTGTTAACAAGACTTGATCAACCTTGTTAGTGGATTCCTTTTGATGAGCATGAGATGGATAAAGTTAGAAAGCACAACTCTCTGTACCCTCCTTTTACTTTCTGTTATTTAGATTAAATAAAGCAAAAATAGTATTTTTTTTGTCTGTTTTCTGAATTATCCTTATAATAAAAAATACCCTGAAAATAAAAATTCTCCAAATGTCCTGAAAATTAAATATGATTAGAATATTTAAGGATATCTGGCACTGAGAACACACCAGGGGGCCCCACCATCTGGCCACGAGGGTGCAGGGCGTGCCCACCCCCTGGGGCACGCCCCCTGCCTCGTGGGCCCCATGTGGACCCCCTCCACTTATTCCTGCACCCACTCACTTCATCTTCCTCCAGAAAAAATCCTCCCATAGCTCAAACCCATGTTTTAGCTCATCTTGCTACCATTTTCGATCTCCTTGCTCAAAGCTTCATTCACAAAACTGTTTTGGGGGATTGTTCTTCGGTATGTCAATCCTCCAATGATCCAATTAGTTTTTGTTCTAGTGCTTTATTTATTGCAAATTTTTGCTGCTAAGGTGACCCTGTTCTTGAGCTTGCATGTCAAATTTATATGGTCCAAAGTAGTTTTAATGCATGATATAGCCTCTAGGCACTTGTGGGAGTAGTTGCTATCAATCTTGTTAAGTTTGGTTCACTTATATTTTGAGTTACTAAAATTTCAGAAATTTTCAGAGAAAGAAAAATGTTCAGGAAAATGTACCAAGGTGGTTCCTCAAGGAAGCAAGGACCAAGGCTCGCGATACGTGAGCCGGATGATAAACCACCAAGAGAAGCTCAAGTGCGGCCTTGTGAATGGCCGTCAGAGGAGTTTATGGTCCAAGCAGGCATCAAGGATGAATTTGACGCATATGTGTGTAACGCTGATCTTGAGGGCTTCGTGTCAGATAAGTGCCCACAATACTATTACCTAACTGATTCCTTTGTGAGAAAGTTTAAATTTACATCCACGCGAAATTCTCATACTGTTTTATTTGATATTTATGATAAATCATACACCATGGACCTAGAAGATTTTAATACCGCTTGTAAACTCCCGCAGTGGGGCAATAATAGTGGACCTCGCAAATCTGAATTTAAAGACTTTCTTGCTAGTATCACTGTGGGGGAATCTAGAGAAATTGCACAAGCTACCATAGGGAGCATTCATTTTCCTTCCATACACTATTTTGCTCTCTTCATAGGTAGATGCATTAATGGTAAAGATGAGGATTGTCACATGTGCGTTCCAGAATTGCCTCCTGCTTATCTAGATTATAATGCTATGGTTCACCAACAGTTTCTCCAATACTGACTAATCTTTGACAGACGTTGCACCGTCCATGTTGCTCTCCCTGCTCCTGCTTTCTTTGACTTTCAGGCAAAAAGGAGATATGTTATAATCAGGGAGGAGGCGAATGAGTATGAAAGGAGGACGGAGGCAGCTCGCCTCCAAGCTGCAGCTCGTCAGGCAGTAGCCGCTGCATCTCAGTATGACTCCAGTTACAACTTTGGATATCCGCCAGGCCAGCCGTGGCCATAGACCAACTTAGGCCAAAAGCCTAAGCTTGGGGGAGTACGTATTTCTCACCGACATTACATTCACGTTCACACACTCATGCCAGTTGTCAGTGGTCATACTTTTTCATTGTACTATCCATGCTTGTTTATTTTCTTTTCTAAGTCTTTTTCTTGTGTGTCTGAAAAACCTTAAGAAAAAACAAAAAAATTAGTCGTAGCTTTTAGCTAATTTACTTTTCATGCCTGTAGTAGTAGTAATTAAAAGAAAACCCAAAAAGATTTCTCATTCTTCTTTTGTTTGTTGGGAGCTTTCCCGTGTAAATAGTTTTATTTATTTTCTTTGGGGGTCGAGAGGAGAAGACCATGATGAAAATGTTGAGTGGCTCTGGGGGGGGGGGGGGGGGGGGGGGGGGGGGGGGGGGGGGGGGGGGGGGGGGGGGGGGGGGGGGGGGGGGGGGGGGGGGGGGGGGGGGGGGGGGGGGGGGGGGGGGGGGGGGGGGGGGGGGGGGGGGGGGGGGGGGGGGGGGGGGGGGGGGGGGGGGGGGGGGGGGGGGGGGGGGGGGGGGGGGGGGGGGGGGGGGGGGGGGGGGGGGGGGGGGGGGGGGGGGGGGGGGGGGGGGGGGGGGGGGGGGGGGGGGGGGGGGGGGGGGGGGGGGGGGGGGGGGGGGGGGGGGGGGGGGGGGGGGGGGGGGGGGGGGGGGGGGGGGGGGGGGGGGGGGGGGGGGGGGGGGGGGGGGGGGGGGGGGGGGGGGGGGGGGGGGGGGGGGGGGGGGGGGGGGGGGGGGGGGGGGGGGGGGGGGGGGGGGGGGGGGGGGGGGGGGGGGGGGGGGGGGGGGGGGGGGGGGGGGGGGGGGGGGGGGGGGGGGGGGGGGGGGGGGGGGGGGGGGGGGGGGGGGGGGGGGGGGGGGGGGGGGGGGGGGGGGGGGGGGGGGGGGGGGGGGGGGGGGGGGGGGGGGGGGGGGGGGGGGGGGGGGGGGGGGGGGGGGGGGGGGGGGGGGGGGGGGGGGGGGGGGGGGGGGGGGGGGGGGGGGGGGGGGGGGGGGGGGGGGGGGGGGGGGGGGGGGGGGGGGGGGGGGGGGGGGGGGGGGGGGGGGGGGGGGGGGGGGGGGGGGGGGGGGGGGGGGGGGGGGGGGGGGGGGGGGGGGGGGGGGGGGGGGGGGGGGGGGGGGGGGGGGGGGGGGGGGGGGGGGGGGGGGGGGGGGGGGGGGGGGGGGGGGGGGGGGGGGGGGGGGGGGGGGGGGGGGGGGGGGGGGGGGGGGGGGGGGGGGGGGGGGGGGGGGGGGGGGGGGGGGGGGGGGGGGGGGGGGGGGGGGGGGGGGGGGGGGGGGGGGGGGGGGGGGGGGGGGGGGGGGGGGGGGGGGGGGGGGGGGGGGGGGGGGGGGGGGGGGGGGGGGGGGGGGGGGGGGGGGGGGGGGGGGGGGGGGGGGGGGGGGGGGGGGGGGGGGGGGGGGGGGGGGGGGGGGGGGGGGGGGGGGGGGGGGGGGGGGGGGGGGGGGGGGGGGGGGGGGGGGGGGGGGGGGGGGGGGGGGGGGGGGGGGGGGGGGGGGGGGGGGGGGGGGGGGGGGGGGGGGGGGGGGGGGGGGGGGGGGGGGGGGGGGGGGGGGGGGGGGGGGGGGGGGGGGGGGGGGGGGGGGGGGGGGGGGGGGGGGGGGGGGGGGGGGGGGGGGGGGGGGGGGGGGGGGGGGGGGGGGGGGGGGGGGGGGGGGGGGGGGGGGGGGGGGGGGGGGGGGGGGGGGGGGGGGGGGGGGGGGGGGGGGGGGGGGGGGGGGGGGGGGGGGGGGGGGGGGGGGGGGGGGGGGGGGGGGGGGGGGGGGGGGGGGGGGGGGGGGGGGGGGGGGGGGGGGGGGGGGGGGGGGGGGGGGGGGGGGGGGGGGGGGGGGGGGGGGGGGGGGGGGGGGGGGGGGGGGGGGGGGGGGGGGGGGGGGGGGGGGGGGGGGGGGGGGGGGGGGGGGGGGGGGGGGGGGGGGGGGGGGGGGGGGGGGGGGGGGGGGGGGGGGGGGGGGGGGGGGGGGGGGGGGGGGGGGGGGGGGGGGGGGGGGGGGGGGGGGGGGGGGGGGGGGGGGGGGGGGGGGGGGGGGGGGGGGGGGGGGGGGGGGGGGGGGGGGGGGGGGGGGGGGGGGGGGGGGGGGGGGGGGGGGGGGGGGGGGGGGGGGGGGGGGGGGGGGGGGGGGGGGGGGGGGGGGGGGGGGGGGGGGGGGGGGGGGGGGGGGGGGGGGGGGGGGGGGGGGGGGGGGGGGGGGGGGGGGGGGGGGGGGGGGGGGGGGGGGGGGGGGGGGGGGGGGGGGGGGGGGGGGGGGGGGGGGGGGGGGGGGGGGGGGGGGGGGGGGGGGGGGGGGGGGGGGGGGGGGGGGGGGGGGGGGGGGGGGGGGGGGGGGGGGGGGGGGGGGGGGGGGGGGGGGGGGGGGGGGGGGGGGGGGGGGGGGGGGGGGGGGGGGGGGGGGGGGGGGGGGGGGGGGGGGGGGGGGGGGGGGGGGGGGGGGGGGGGGGGGGGGGGGGGGGGGGGGGGGGGGGGGGGGGGGGGGGGGGGGGGGGGGGGGGGGGGGGGGGGGGGGGGGGGGGGGGGGGGGGGGGGGGGGGGGGGGGGGGGGGGGGGGGGGGGGGGGGGGGGGGGGGGGGGGGGGGGGGGGGGGGGGGGGGGGGGGGGGGGGGGGGGGGGGGGGGGGGGGGGGGGGGGGGGGGGGGGGGGGGGGGGGGGGGGGGGGGGGGGGGGGGGGGGGGGGGGGGGGGGGGGGGGGGGGGGGGGGGGGGGGGGGGGGGGGGGGGGGGGGGGGGGGGGGGGGGGGGGGGGGGGGGGGGGGGGGGGGGGGGGGGGGGGGGGGGGGGGGGGGGGGGGGGGGGGGGGGGGGGGGGGGGGGGGGGGGGGGGGGGGGGGGGGGGGGGGGGGGGGGGGGGGGGGGGGGGGGGGGGGGGGGGGGGGGGGGGGGGGGGGGGGGGGGGGGGGGGGGGGGGGGGGGGGGGGGGGGGGGGGGGGGGGGGGGGGGGGGGGGGGGGGGGGGGGGGGGGGGGGGGGGGGGGGGGGGGGGGGGGGGGGGGGGGGGGGGGGGGGGGGGGGGGGGGGGGGGGGGGGGGGGGGGGGGGGGGGGGGGGGGGGGGGGGGGGGGGGGGGGGGGGGGGGGGGGGGGGGGGGGGGGGGGGGGGGGGGGGGGGGGGGGGGGGGGGGGGGGGGGGGGGGGGGGGGGGGGGGGGGGGGGGGGGGGGGGGGGGGGGGGGGGGGGGGGGGGGGGGGGGGGGGGGGGGGGGGGGGGGGGGGGGGGGGGGGGGGGGGGGGGGGGGGGGGGGGGGGGGGGGGGGGGGGGGGGGGGGGGGGGGGGGGGGGGGGGGGGGGGGGGGGGGGGGGGGGGGGGGGGGGGGGGGGGGGGGGGGGGGGGGGGGGGGGGGGGGGGGGGGGGGGGGGGGGGGGGGGGGGGGGGGGGGGGGGGGGGGGGGGGGGGGGGGGGGGGGGGGGGGGGGGGGGGGGGGGGGGGGGGGGGGGGGGGGGGGGGGGGGGGGGGGGGGGGGGGGGGGGGGGGGGGGGGGGGGGGGGGGGGGGGGGGGGGGGGGGGGGGGGGGGGGGGGGGGGGGGGGGGGGGGGGGGGGGGGGGGGGGGGGGGGGGGGGGGGGGGGGGGGGGGGGGGGGGGGGGGGGGGGGGGGGGGGGGGGGGGGGGGGGGGGGGGGGGGGGGGGGGGGGGGGGGGGGGGGGGGGGGGGGGGGGGGGGGGGGGGGGGGGGGGGGGGGGGGGGGGGGGGGGGGGGGGGGGGGGGGGGGGGGGGGGGGGGGGGGGGGGGGGGGGGGGGGGGGGGGGGGGGGGGGGGGGGGGGGGGGGGGGGGGGGGGGGGGGGGGGGGGGGGGGGGGGGGGGGGGGGGGGGGGGGGGGGGGGGGGGGGGGGGGGGGGGGGGGGGGGGGGGGGGGGGGGGGGGGGGGGGGGGGGGGGGGGGGGGGGGGGGGGGGGGGGGGGGGGGGGGGGGGGGGGGGGGGGGGGGGGGGGGGGGGGGGGGGGGGGGGGGGGGGGGGGGGGGGGGGGGGGGGGGGGGGGGGGGGGGGGGGGGGGGGGGGGGGGGGGGGGGGGGGGGGGGGGGGGGGGGGGGGGGGGGGGGGGGGGGGGGGGGGGGGGGGGGGGGGGGGGGGGGGGGGGGGGGGGGGGGGGGGGGGGGGGGGGGGGGGGGGGGGGGGGGGGGGGGGGGGGGGGGGGGGGGGGGGGGGGGGGGGGGGGGGGGGGGGGGGGGGGGGGGGGGGGGGGGGGGGGGGGGGGGGGGGGGGGGGGGGGGGGGGGGGGGGGGGGGGGGGGGGGGGGGGGGGGGGGGGGGGGGGGGGGGGGGGGGGGGGGGGGGGGGGGGGGGGGGGGGGGGGGGGGGGGGGGGGGGGGGGGGGGGGGGGGGGGGGGGGGGGGGGGGGGGGGGGGGGGGGGGGGGGGGGGGGGGGGGGGGGGGGGGGGGGGGGGGGGGGGGGGGGGGGGGGGGGGGGGGGGGGGGGGGGGGGGGGGGGGGGGGGGGGGGGGGGGGGGGGGGGGGGGGGGGGGGGGGGGGGGGGGGGGGGGGGGGGGGGGGGGGGGGGGGGGGGGGGGGGGGGGGGGGGGGGGGGGGGGGGGGGGGGGGGGGGGGGGGGGGGGGGGGGGGGGGGGGGGGGGGGGGGGGGGGGGGGGGGGGGGGGGGGGGGGGGGGGGGGGGGGGGGGGGGGGGGGGGGGGGGGGGGGGGGGGGGGGGGGGGGGGGGGGGGGGGGGGGGGGGGGGGGGGGGGGGGGGGGGGGGGGGGGGGGGGGGGGGGGGGGGGGGGGGGGGGGGGGGGGGGGGGGGGGGGGGGGGGGGGGGGGGGGGGGGGGGGGGGGGGGGGGGGGGGGGGGGGGGGGGGGGGGGGGGGGGGGGGGGGGGGGGGGGGGGGGGGGGGGGGGGGGGGGGGGGGGGGGGGGGGGGGGGGGGGGGGGGGGGGGGGGGGGGGGGGGGGGGGGGGGGGGGGGGGGGGGGGGGGGGGGGGGGGGGGGGGGGGGGGGGGGGGGGGGGGGGGGGGGGGGGGGGGGGGGGGGGGGGGGGGGGGGGGGGGGGGGGGGGGGGGGGGGGGGGGGGGGGGGGGGGGGGGGGGGGGGGGGGGGGGGGGGGGGGGGGGGGGGGGGGGGGGGGGGGGGGGGGGGGGGGGGGGGGGGGGGGGGGGGGGGGGGGGGGGGGGGGGGGGGGGGGGGGGGGGGGGGGGGGGGGGGGGGGGGGGGGGGGGGGGGGGGGGGGGGGGGGGGGGGGGGGGGGGGGGGGGGGGGGGGGGGGGGGGGGGGGGGGGGGGGGGGGGGGGGGGGGGGGGGGGGGGGGGGGGGGGGGGGGGGGGGGGGGGGGGGGGGGGGGGGGGGGGGGGGGGGGGGGGGGGGGGGGGGGGGGGGGGGGGGGGGGGGGGGGGGGGGGGGGGGGGGGGGGGGGGGGGGGGGGGGGGGGGGGGGGGGGGGGGGGGGGGGGGGGGGGGGGGGGGGGGGGGGGGGGGGGGGGGGGGGGGGGGGGGGGGGGGGGGGGGGGGGGGGGGGGGGGGGGGGGGGGGGGGGGGGGGGGGGGGGGGGGGGGGGGGGGGGGGGGGGGGGGGGGGGGGGGGGGGGGGGGGGGGGGGGGGGGGGGGGGGGGGGGGGGGGGGGGGGGGGGGGGGGGGGGGGGGGGGGGGGGGGGGGGGGGGGGGGGGGGGGGGGGGGGGGGGGGGGGGGGGGGGGGGGGGGGGGGGGGGGGGGGGGGGGGGGGGGGGGGGGGGGGAATTTCACCATCGATGAGGATTCTTTTGGGTTGTACATATATTACGGCAGGATCATATAGTATGCGGTGAAGAGGGGGGAAGGGTACCATCATATGTAGTACGCTTGATATGAACCTCACTCTGTGTGGGTGCATGGTTTACGGTTTTTGAGGCATGTGGCACATCAAAGTTGTGCATTTTGGGTATTCAACATATATATGTTTGGCCCACATGCAAAGCGGTGGTGGTTATACTCTCGTACCCACTCAAGCGGTTATCAGCGATATCGATGCTTTCCATCTGTGGGCCCGCTTGGTCCATCACTACTTTTTACCTGACAACAAGAGAGGTTAATTTGACTTAGGAGGGGATTATTATTTTTGCTCTGGGATGACATGCATGATATAGTTTGAGCACACACACATGCATGTGTGCGCATGAATCCCTCCCATCGACTCGAAGTGGCTAGTACAACGACACATCATGAACCGATCTCGCTCTGTGTGGGGAGCTAGTGTACGATTTTTGACACACGCGCCACATCAATGTTGTGTATTCAAACATGCATGCACGCATCACTGATACGTCTCCAATGTATCTATAATTTATGAAGTATTCATGCTATTATATTATCTGTTTTGGATGTTTATGGGATTTACTAAACACTTTTATATTATTTTTGGGACTAACCTATTAACCGGAGGCCCAGCCCAAATTGTTGTTTTCTTGCCTATTTCAGTGTTTCGAAGAAAAGGAATATCAAACGGAATCCAAACGGAATGAAACCTTCGGGAGAGTTATTTTCGGAACGGAAGCAATCCAGGAGACTTGGAGTAGACGTCAGGGAAGCTTCGAGGAAGCCACGAGGCAGGGGGCGCGCCCCCCACCCTCGTGGGCCCCTCGTGGCTCCCCTGACCGACTTCTTTCGCCTATATATATCCATATACCCTAAAAACATCGAGGAACAGAATAGATCGGGAGTTCCGCCGCCGCAAGCCTCTGTAGCCACCAAAAACCAATCGGGGGGGGGGGGGGGGGGGGGGGGGGGGGGGGGGGGGGGGGGGGGGGGGGGGGGGGGGGGGGGGGGGGGGGGGGGGGGGGGGGGGGGGGGGGGGGGGGGGGGGGGGGGGGGGGGGGGGGGGGGGGGGGGGGGGGGGGGGGGGGGGGGGGGGGGGGGGGGGGGGGGGGGGGGGGGGGGGGGGGGGGGGGGGGGGGGGGGGGGGGGGGGGGGGGGGGGGGGGGGGGGGGGGGGGGGGGGGGGGGGGGGGGGGGGGGGGGGGGGGGGGGGGGGGGGGGGGGGGGGGGGGGGGGGGGGGGGGGGGGGGGGGGGGGGGGGGGGGGGGGGGGGGGGGGGGGGGGGGGGGGGGGGGGGGGGGGGGGGGGGGGGGGGGGGGGGGGGGGGGGGGGGGGGGGGGGGGGGGGGGGGGGGGGGGGGGGGGGGGGGGGGGGGGGGGGGGGGGGGGGGGGGGGGGGGGGGGGGGGGGGGGGGGGGGGGGGGGGGGGGGGGGGGGGGGGGGGGGGGGGGGGGGGGGGGGGGGGGGGGGGGGGGGGGGGGGGGGGGGGGGGGGGGGGGGGGGGGGGGGGGGGGGGGGGGGGGGGGGGGGGGGGGGGGGGGGGGGGGGGGGGGGGGGGGGGGGGGGGGGGGGGGGGGGGGGGGGGGGGGGGGGGGGGGGGGGGGGGGGGGGGGGGGGGGGGGGGGGGGGGGGGGGGGGGGGGGGGGGGGGGGGGGGGGGGGGGGGGGGGGGGGGGGGGGGGGGGGGGGGGGGGGGGGGGGGGGGGGGGGGGGGGGGGGGGGGGGGGGGGGGGGGGGGGGGGGGGGGGGGGGGGGGGGGGGGGGGGGGGGGGGGGGGGGGGGGGGGGGGGGGGGGGGGGGGGGGGGGGGGGGGGGGGGGGGGGGGGGGGGGGGGGGGGGGGGGGGGGGGGGGGGGGGGGGGGGGGGGGGGGGGGGGGGGGGGGGGGGGGGGGGGGGGGGGGGGGGGGGGGGGGGGGGGGGGGGGGGGGGGGGGGGGGGGGGGGGGGGGGGGGGGGGGGGGGGGGGGGGGGGGGGGGGGGGGGGGGGGGGGGGGGGGGGGGGGGGGGGGGGGGGGGGGGGGGGGGGGGGGGGGGGGGGGGGGGGGGGGGGGGGCAAGAGACTCTTTGTTATTTGGTTGCAGGGTTGTTTGAGAGAGACCATCTTCGACCTACGCCTCCCACGGATTGATAAACCTTAGGTCATCCACTTGAGGGAAATTTGCTACTGTCCTACAAACCTCTGCACTTGGAGGCCCAACAACGTCTACAAGAAGAAGGTTGCATAGTAGACATCAATCACCTCCGTACATATGCATGTAGTGGTTGCCTTCGAACGATACACTCCCTCGCGTGGTTATCGGCGACAAGCCTATATATTCGTGGGCCCGCGTGGACATCCATGATCACTTGACCAACAACAAGATAGGTTACCATGGCGGATTCTTCATTTGGTTCGTGTTATCGTAGTATAGGTCATGGTGAGATTCAGACCTAATTAAGTTTGAGCGCATATACTATGCACGCATGCATGCATGAATCCCCGTCGTTGGCTTGAAGTGTGGTGTAACATACATATGCATCGTCAACCTAACCCTCACTCAGTGTGGGGATTTCTAGTTCGAAATCACGGTGCCACATCAAAGTTGTTCCATTGTTACTCAAAAACACACCTCTCCATACATATGTTTGGGCAACACGCATGCAGTGGTTGTCTTTGGGGACTAGCTACTTGCGTGATTATTGGCGAGCTAGCCCATCTCCGGGGTTGCATGGACGGCCATCACTTTGACCAACAACAAGAGAGAGGTTGTATGACCAATGTGGATTATTCTTGGTCCGTTTTACGATCCAGGGGGGGGGGGGGGGGGGGGGGGGGGGGGGGGGGGGGGGGGGGGGGGGGGGGGGGGGGGGGGGGGGGGGGGGGGGGGGGGGGGGGGGGGGGGGGGGGGGGGGGGGGGGGGGGGGGGGGGGGGGGGGGGGGGGGGGGGGGGGGGGGGGGGGGGGGGGGGGGGGGGGGGGGGGGGGGGGGGGGGGGGGGGGGGGGGGGGGGGGGGGGGGGGGGGGGGGGGGGGGGGGGGGGGGGGGGGGGGGGGGGGGGGGGGGGGGGGGGGGGGGGGGGGGGGGGGGGGGGGGGGGGGGGGGGGGGGGGGGGGGGGGGGGGGGGGGGGGGGGGGGGGGGGGGGGGGGGGGGGGGGGGGGGGGGGGGGGGGGGGGGGGGGGGGGGGGGGGGGGGGGGGGGGGGGGGGGGGGGGGGGGGGGGGGGGGGGGGGGGGGGGGGGGGGGGGGGGGGGGGGTGCCGACACGAGGGAGGGGGGCTGCTAGCTACCTCGCACCTTGCTTGGTGAACCTCAGTTGGGGGGCATGCATTCATAGCTTAGGATTCCCTTCATGCCGACACGAGGGAGGGGGGCTGCTAGCTACTTCGCACTTTGGGGGGGGGGGGGGGGGGGGGGGGGGGGGGGGGGGGGGGGGGGGGGGGGGGGGGGGGGGGGGGGGGGGGGGGGGCTAGGGTGAACCTCGGTTGGGGGGGGCATGCATTCATAGCTTAGGATTCCCTTCGTGCCGACACAAGGGAGGGGGCCTGCTAGCTACTTTGCACTTTGCTAGGGGCGTGTTTGGTTGCCCGCATAGAGCCCAACAAGGCCCGCGCGGGAAACAAAAGAACTGTTTGGTAGCCCACATACACTATTGGGCCTGCATCGCATGCTTCTTAAAGCAACTCTGGGTCTGGCTGGCTGGAAACGCAAGAATCGGCAGTTTCTCTGGAGCCAGGCCGAGCGGGAGCGCAGCGAGCGGGCCCGTGCACGAGGAGAAACGGGAGGGATGCGAGGTGTTTACGTGGTGTCTTCTTCAACCTCCAGTAAGCTCCTCTCTAATCTCCTCTCTTCCATGCCCCTCTAATCTACACAATGATGCTTCGATTCGTGGTAAGCTCTACATGAAAAAGATGCAAATCGATGCTACGGTTCCATTCAGGCGATCGGTTCGTAGTTTCGTCGGCCGTAAGTTCTTAATCTCATGTTCCTGTTTGGAGCTATTCTGGATGAATTTTGTCAGATTCGTCGCGCATGATCGATCATTTGAAATTTCCTTTGACCAGCAGCCTAATCTCGCAGTTCCTCACAACATTCGTGTTGTAAGTTTTTGGTTTCGACGATCGTAGCTTCATCTCTCTTTGAACGGTAGTCTACTGCACTGACGCCGCCATGTCGAGCTCCTCTATCCTCTCCTCAAAGCCCTCCTATTCGTCCCTCTCGACGCCGAAGACCTTCCCCTTGATCTCCTTGCCCGCGTGCTACTACACTAGAGTCGTTTCTGGCGTCGCTCATCTCGGCCTACTCTCTGTCGTCCTCCTACTACACTGACGCTGCAATGGTGCGCACACTGCTTTCTTGTGTCCTCTGCCTCCATGCACACTGCAGTTCGCCGCGCCGTTGACGGGGTCGATCATCTTCGCCTCCTCTCTCTCGCCCTACTACACTGGAGTCGTTTCCGGTGTCGATCATCTCGGCCTCCTCTCTCGTCCACTGCACTGACGATAGCATGGCGCGAGCACTGCATTCTCCTCCTCTGTCCACTGTCTTTGCATGAGCACCGCAACTAGTTCGCCGACGGTGTCGCTCGCCGTGCCACCGACGGGGTCGCTCGTCCACGACTCCATGCTTGTCATTTCGGACACGGCGCCACGGCCACTATCCACCGTAGTCGCCATTGTCCGGCGCACACTGCACTTCTTCTCCCCTTCCCTCTGCTAGCTCTTAACCATGTCTGCTAAGTGAAGTCCTAGCTCTTAATCATACCTCATGCGTGCAACCAAACACCGAGTTCATGTGCGCTTGGGCCAATGCAGGCAACCAAACAAAGTGCACTTGCGTATTACCTAATGCAGGGACCCTAGATGCAGGCAACCAAACAACTCGCAGATGTCGCATATGAGGCTGTTTTTTCAGAACCAGGTTGGGTTGAGATGTGTATGCAACGCAACTACTATTCGCTACCTCAACCAAACACACCCTAGGTGAATGAACCTCGGTTGGGGGGGGGGGGGGGGGGGGGGGGGGGGGGGGGGGGGGGGGGGGGGGGGGGGGGGGGGGGGGGGGGGGGGGGGGGGGGGGGGGGGGGGGGGGGGGGGGGGGGGGGGGGGGGGGGGGGGGGGGGGGGGGGGGGGGGGGGGGGGGGGGGGGGGGGGGGTGGGGGCAAGCAATACCGTGCGCTTTGCGAGAGAGGTGCCACATCGAAGTTGCATTTGGTATTTGAAAATCAAACCACCCTTTTGATACATAAATTTTGTCCACATGCAAGTGTGTTCGTGTTTTGACCCTCTCCCGCGTCATTTTTCGCCAAATTTATGAACATTAGACAAGTCGGATGATGCAACAGACACGGTTCACTCAAACTAACCGTGTGCCACGCTGGTGCACCTGTCACGCACACATCCGCACAGTACATTGGGCTCCACGAGGCTCCCCCTTGAAAAATATCTGCCCGCCTCGAGGGTTTTTCTGTTTCATAACACACGGTTGTTATCTCCGGACCGTGTGCGATGTTTCTTGTTCCCAATCCTACCTGCATCCCTAGAAAATATCTACCCGCCTCGAGGGTTTTTCTGTTTCATAACACACGGTTGTTATCTCCGCACCGTGTGCAATGTTTCTTGTTCCCAATCCCGCCTGCATCCCTAGAAAATATCTGCCCGCCTCGAGGGTTTTTCTGTTTCATAACACACGGTTGTTATCTCCGGATCGTGTGCGATGCACTATCATCAAAAATTTCAATAGCCCGGCATTTCACTCCCGCGTTTGACTCCCGCGTAGTAAAATTTTCAGTACCCGCGTCATTTCCTCAAACACCCCGCGCCCCCCTCCACACACACACACACCAAAACCTCCTCGGGCACGTGCGCGCGCACACACACACACACACACCCTCCCTCGCTCGAAACCCTAGCAAGGTCCCCACCATCGCCGCCGCCGCAAGGCCTCCATTGTCAACATCTGCCAGTTTGCCCGTGCAACTTACCCACCGATCTCATACCCAGGCCGCCCTGAGTTTCTTAGATGACGCCTGCCAAACGCCCCCCTTCCCACAGATCCCCATCCCCATCCCCATCCCCCACTCCAGAGCGTCGCGGCCTAAGCCCGGCTACGCTTCCCGTGGAGCTCGAGGAGCGACTGGCCCAAAAGAGGTGTATAGCGGTCTCTTCGCCTGACGTCGCCGAGGAAGATGACGACCATTACTGGCGGCAGGCACTCAAGAAGCGGGCTAGAGTATGCGGGCATGTCTTGGCCTCCGGCTACGACATCGAGGTCATCGATAGCGACGACCTGAGGCGGGCTGTGTCACAGGTTAAGTGGCCCACCCCCAACCCCTCGGGTTGGGGGGGGGGGGGGGGGGGGGGGGGGGGGGGGGGGGGGGGGGGGGGGGGGGGGGGGGGGGGGGGGGGGGGGGGGGGGGGGGGGGGGGGGGGGGGGGGGGGGGGGGGGGGGGGGGGGGGGGGGGGGGGGGGGGGGGGGGGGGGGGGGGGGGGGGGGGGGGGGGGGGGGGGGGGGGGGGGGGGGGGGGGGGGGGGGGGGGGGGGGGGGGGGGGGGGGGGGGGGGGGGGGGGGGGGGGGGGGGGGGGGGGGGGGGGGGGGGGGGGGGGGGGGGGGGGGGGGGGGGGGGGGGGGGGGGGGGGGGGGGGGGGGGGGGGGGGGGGGGGGGGGGGGGGGGGGGGGGGGGGGGGGGGGGGGGGGGGGGGGGGGGGGGGGGGGGGGGGGGGGGGGGGGGGGGGGGGGGGGGGGGGGGGGGGGGGGGGGGGGGGGGGGGGGGGGGGGGGGGGGGGGGGGGGGGGGGGGGGGGGGGGGGGGGGGGGGGGGGGGGGGGGGGGGGGGGGGGGGGGGGGGGGGGGGGGGGGGGGGGGGGGGGGGGGGGGGGGGGGGGGGGGGGGGGGGGGGGGGGGGGGGGGGGGGGGGGGGGGGGGGGGGGGGGGGGGGGGGGGGGGGGGGGGGGGGGGGGGGGGGGGGGGGGGGGGGGGGGGGGGGGGGGGGGGGGGGGGGGGGGGGGGGGGGGGGGGGGGGGGGGGGGGGGGGGGGGGGGGGGGGGGGGGGGGGGGGGGGGGGGGGGGGGGGGGGGGGGGGGGGGGGGGGGGGGGGGGGGGGGGGGGGGGGGGGGGGGGGGGGGGGGGGGGGGGGGGGGGGGGGGGGGGGGGGGGGGGGGGGGGGGGGGGGGGGGGGGGGGGGGGGGGGGGGGGGGGGGGGGGGGGGGGGGGGGGGGGGGGGGGGGGGGGGGGGGGGGGGGGGGGGGGGGGGGGGGGGGGGGGGGGGGGGGGGGGGGGGGGGGGGGGGGGGGGGGGGGCTAGCGTGCTTAAACCTGCACACTGAAGCTATCTTTTGGAGATTATTTTGTCTACCATGTATAATTTTGGTTGATGTTTAGCCTGTTGTGCTTAACATGCTTCTCGATGTACCTACACAGGACAATTTTTGGAATGACTGCTGTTTTCCATCGAGGTTAGTTTCATCCCATGGCATATATCTGCTCACTGTTCAGGATATCGGTAGCTGGTACCATATAGGCCGGCGGCTGATAAGGGACTAATAGGTGAATCAGACTTTTAACTGAATATATCTGCAACCCATTTTTTGTTAGATTGACTAGGGCCATATGTAATATATTTGAGGCTACATAGCAACATGCACTGTACTTAATGTCTAAATATGCAATCCTAGGCTACATATCAACAAGGAAGAGTGTTACATTAATATTCTAATGATGTCTAGATATCCGTAGAAGAGCAGCAGCAGCAATAGCAACAACACAGCCCTGTTTGGATACTCAACTTAGCTAGAGGTTAGAGTTAGGGGGGGGGGGGGGGGGGGGGGGGGGGGGGGGGGGGGGGGGGGGGGGGGGGGGGGGGGGGGGGGGGGGGGGGGGGGGGGGGGGGGGGGGGGGGGGGGGGGGGGGGGGGGGGGGGGGGGGGGGGGGGGGGGGGGGGGGGGGGGGGGGGGGGGGGGGGGGGGGGGGGGGGGGGGGGGGGGGGGGGGGGGGGGGGGGGGGGGGGGGGGGGGGGGGGGGGGGGGGGGGGGGGGGGGGGGGGGGGGGGGGGGGGGGGGGGGGGGGGGGGGGGGGGGGGGGGGGGGGGGGGGGGGGGGGGGGGGGGGGGGGGGGGGGGGGGGGGGGGGGGGGGGGGGGGGGGGGGGGGGGGGGGGGGGGGGGGGGGGGGGGGGGGGGGGGGGGGGGGGGGGGGGGGGGGGGGGGGGGGGGGGGGGGGGGGGGGGGGGGGGGGGGGGGGGGGGGGGGGGGGGGGGGGGGGGGGGGGGGGGGGGGGGGGGGGGGGGGGGGGGGGGGGGGGGGGGGGGGGGGGGGGGGGGGGGGGGGGGGGGGGGGGGGGGGGGGGGGGGGGGGGGGGGGGGGGGGGGGGGGGGGGGGGGGGGGGGATATCGATGAACCAGCATCAAGTGAGGAAGCTGATAAAGATTGTTAGTAAAAATGGGTCCAAAGATGGCAATTAAACTATTTGTTTACACTTTATCCAAGACAACAGCGAACTGCAGGATGGTAAGTAAGAACTCTGCAGCCTTCTTTTTACTGCCCATAATGAGTTGTGTTAGATGACAATGTCTGAATCTTTTTCCTTTGCATTGGTTGCCAAAGCAGTTTACTCAAGATTACCTCTCAAACTACATGATTGGTGGGCATGCAAAGGTTAAAGTATTTCTACCAGAACACGATGATTATCTAGATGTTTTCATGAAGACCGTGAAGGATGGGCGGTCGGCCATCACAAGGGGTTGGACTAGAGTTGTGCGTGCCTTCTGCATGGAGGAGGGCACAATATGGGCATTCCGCTTCACCTTGTTCAGCAACCAGAATATATTTCACCTCTTTCTTTACCGTCTTTAATAGTACAAGTATACAACTATGGTTCATCATTCTTTATTTGGTTCTTATGTGATTCTTGAACATATGTACATATGAATCGAATAATGCATTGGTTGTTTGAACCTGATGGATATGAATAAAGCTGTAACATACATTCAAATTCAAATTCAAATTCAAATCCAAATCCGATACAATTTGGAAAAGCAGCAATTAAATTACGGTGAAATTACGCTCTCCAGGTTGTTACGGCACACACGGTTGGTAAAACACAAACGTTTGCGATATGCACCATAATCCGAGACGGTTAACAGAGAGGAAACGTGTGCAAGCATGCACACAGTTGCCGTTTGCAAAGCGTGTGCGATGTCAGACAATATCACAAACGGTGCGGGCAAACTAAACGTTTGTGTTAGTTGCCTTATCGTACACGATTCGCAACCATGAACTGTTTTTGATGAAGTATGCATCGTAAACGTTGCACCACAGAATAGTGTGTGCGATAGTTGTCGTGTACGACGATGTTACGACGGTCCGACATTTCGTAATCCTGTCTGACACTCATACGACGATTAGCTAATCTTCTTAACGGTGAGCCGTTTGTGATGGGCCGCGCATCATACACGTTCTATAATAGTGAACCGTTTGTGATGGGCCGCGCATCGTAAACGTAGCACCACAGAATACCGACTGCGATGGCAATACGAGTAGAAACGAGTAGGAGTACTGTAGGGGCCCTATCCTCGACGGTTTCTGGGTCGTGTGGGAAGGACCCCCCTATCGCCCACACTCACTTGGCGACGGTTCCAAATGCCGTCGCGGAAAGGGGTTAAAAACCGTTTGTTTAGGACCAACGCGCACCAGTGGTTGTGCGTAGTCAGTGTCCTCAGTGCCGAAGAAAAAGACCTGCCGAACTTGCCGTGTAGATACCATTCAGCGTAAGGTTCCCTTTTCCTAGGTCTGGGCTGGCGGCGAGCAAGTTGCTCGTGCAATGGAGGTGGTTTGGACTTAGGGTTTGTGCTCGGGCGGATCAGACTGGGCCCGAGGTGGGTCGGGACTTCCACTCCGGGTAGATGGGATTGTCTTGGTTCAGGTGTCGGTCGGTGGCGGTGTTGTCCATGGGCCTGCGGGCGGCAATGGAGGGCTTTGCTGCTGTGGTTTGGCGGTGGTGCAAACTAGGTCGCTGGCGTCTTTGGGGGGCGGCGCAGATCTGGTTCGTGGTGGTGTACAATGTCCGACTGTGCGCATGTACATGGAGTTGACTTGGTTTGCATTGTGCGCCTTCGTGTTGTGCTCTTCTTATCTGTTGCATATGTTGGTCACGTCGGTCCGACTTGGGCTCTTGGGGTGCTGCCGTGTCGTCGGGCCGATCGACACCAGTTGCCACAAACATGGCGTCGTTCGAGCTTGCTTGGCAGCGATCGTCGACAGTCACTAGGTTGTATCCCCCCAGCCCACCGGGACAGGTTAGGGAGGCAGGTGTAGGCACTTCCTACCATGGAGACACCGATCTATACCCGGTGGCTGATGTCGGGCTAGGAGTGAACAAGGTGCCTTTCCCTCCTCCTATCGTGGTTGGGTGGCCGTGACATGGATGATTGGTGGTATCTAGGGGCATGGATGCTAGGGCGGTGGCCCCGAATGGTGGTCTGCATGTTTGGCTCTTGAGCAGGCATCATGGCGGCGGTGTTGCCTATGTCTCTTGGTCTTCTAGGTGGCGAGGGGTGTAGCGGTGGGTGACTCGGGCGCATTCTCTGTCACGGACAGTAGCGTCACCCAGATCTGGATATGGTGGCTTGTGCTTGTTGAGGCGGTTCTGGGTGCATCCTGGTGGCACGGGTGAGCTGCCGAATGAAAGCACAAGGCTTTGGTGTCGACGGTGGCGACGCTCACGGGTGTCATGCTCATCCTGAGGATGTTGTTGTGGTTCTTCTCTCCGTGCCGGTGTTCTAGATGAAGACTCTTATCTGTATTAGACTCGATAGTGGTGACGCGCAATGCCGTTTCCCCTCCTGACGGCGACGTCGTGGAACTCAGGTGTCCTATGGCATGTCTTGACATTGTATTCAGACCTACATGTATTATCTTTCGGCAACGTAGTCACGTGCATTTAGATTGTCCGGTTATTCCGGCATCTGTTGCGTAAGAGGGCTCCCTCGCCACCTTGCATTGTTTTGACGTGTATTTTGGTTTATGCTTTATGTATAAAGCTACCTATTTCATGAACTGTCGCGTACATTTAGATTTGATCACTTATTCAGAGAAGTCAAACTTACAAACATAGGGGTCACGCTGGAAACGGAAAGCTCTTGGATGAAGTAACCACCTACAGTTCTGGTCAGAGGCGGGGCGGTACGCAGCTGCCCCCACACTCCCCTCACCGTCTGCCACTCTGGCGGCGGCGTCCACCACCCCTGCAACGCCCCGGGCCGGCGGCCACCCAGTCTCCGACCCGCGGGCGACCAACATTTGCCGCTAACGCCGCTGATCACCCCAACAACGGCGTCCACCACAACCACCGCCGTCCCCGCCGCCTATGGCACCTGCCCGACGACTGATCGCTCACATTGCTGCCCATACCCCTCCTCATGGTTTGCTCCCTCCAGGTAGGCAGAACGTCCCGAGAGGCGGTCAGGTTTGCTCTCTGCCTAATTTGCATTATCGGTTTCGTCGCCAGTCCTAAGCATTCCGTGAAGTGTAATCCTCGTTGCTAGGTTCAGTTTACTCTAAGTTACCTTAGCTGAATAATTGTCCGGTAGCGTGTGCATGTCCACGTCCGGTTCAGTCTCCTTTTCTTCAGTTAGTTCAGTTTTAGCAGATAGCTGTAGAAACGCCGGCAAGACCGCTTCCATGGGATGGCGTGGAACCTCAGCGGATTTGACGGCGGCGTAGTGGCTCGCGCAAGCTTAGCATCGTGGGATGGTACGATCAGTAGGGTAGGTGTGCGTGGGTGTGATCTCCTTTGTATTCGGCAACTCGTTTGAGCTCTGCATAAATAACAGAAAGACCTGAAAAGCTGCAGCCAGTTAAGCAGCGCAAAAGACTCTGTCAGCCTCGTTCGTCCTCCTCCTCTCGATCTCATCTTGCTCCCTCCCTCTCTCTCGCTCGGTTGGCCGGATTCTGCAACAACAAGTGGCATCAGAGCCTCGGTGGTGTTCGATCCATCCTGGGCGCCGGCGGTGTTTGATCCATCGGAGAGATGGCCAGCAGCGACGACGAGAAGGCGACGAAGAAGAAAGAGGAGGAAGAGGCCGCGGCGGAGGCGTCGGCGCTTGGAAAGTCCCTGGCCCGTCTCTCCACCGAGGAGGGGTCGGGGGTGCGTGTCGTGGAGCGCATCGTCCACGGTGGTGGCGGCGGCGCGCCTCCGATGATGCTCAATCGCACCAACTACTCTGATTGGGCCATGATCACTAAGCTTCAGTTGCAGGCCGACGAACTGTGGCGCGTGGTGGAGACAGGCCAAGGGACGGACCGCGACGACCGGCGCGCCATGATCGCCCTCCTCAAGGGGGTACCGCCGGAGCTCATGCGGATCCTGGGCGCCAAGGCCACTGCCAAGGAGGCATGGGACACTCTGAAGACCATGCGGGTCGGCGTCGAGCGCGTGCGCGAGGCCAAGGCGCAAACTCACCGCTCGGAGTACGAGGCGCTCCGGTACAAGGACGGCGAGGGAATCGAGTCGTACGTGATGCGGCTCAGGACGATCATTGACGAGCTGCAGGCGCTCGGCGATCCCGTGGACGAGCACAAGGCTGTCCTCAAGGTGCTCCGGACTGTGCCGCGCCCGTACCGCGAGATGGCCGTGGCGATCGAGTCGCTTGTCGACACCAAGCAGCTCTCCCTCGAGGAACTCTGCGGCCGGCTCCTTGTCGTCGAGGAGCGAGAGCGCGAGGAGACCCCGGCGCCCGGCGCGCAGCTGCTGTACACCATCGATCAGTGGCGGGCGCACGAGAAGCAGCTGGACCAGGGCGGCGCGTCCTCAGGCTCTGGAGCGGGGCGTGGACGCGGGAACGGCAAGCCAAAGAACCTCCAAGGCGGGGGCGGCCGTGGCCAGGGCGGTGGCCGCGGCAACGGTGGTCCGGCGACGCCCAAGCAGAAGGGCAACTGCCGCTACTGCGGCATCCTAGGTCACTGGGCCAAAGAATGCCGCAAGAAGGAAAGGGACCAGCGGGAGCAGCCGGACCAACAGGCAAACGTCGCCCAGGACGACGTCGAGCAGCCGGGCTTGCTGCTGGCCACCTGCGCGGTGGTGAACGGCGAGAACGCGAACGGCGGCACCAATGAACCAGGCGCGGAGGTCTTCCTCAACGAAGCGCGGGTCGTGCCCGTGGCGACGGACGACGACCGCTGGTACCTCGACACGGGTGCCAGCAACCACATGACCGGGCGACGCGACATGCTCTCGGAGCTCGACGAGACGGTACGAGGTACGGTACGTTTTGGTGACGGCTCCGTCGTGCAGATTTGCGGGCGAGGTGTCGTGCTATTCACGTGCCGCAACGGTGAGCACCGCGCGCTCGCCGACGTCTACTACATCCCGCAACTACGTACAAGCATCGTCAGTGTTGGGCAGCTCGATGAGCACGGCTGCAAAGCTGTGATCGACAATGGGGAACTCTGTCTGTATGACAGGCAGAGGCTGCTGCTCGCACGGGTGCGGCGGACGAGCAACCGGCTCTACGCCGTGGCTCTGAACTTGGCCGCTCCCGTGTGCCTCCTCGCCGGAGTTCAGGACGATGCCTGGAGGTGGCACGCAAGATTCGGGCACCTGCACTTCCGCGCGCTGCATGACCTCGGTGCAAAGGGCATGGTGCGCGGCATGCCAGCGATCGCGCACCTCGACCAGTTCTGCGAGGGCTGCACCATTGGGAAGATGCACCGCACTCCCTTCCCGCGCGCGTCGTCGTACCGCGCGGAGAGCGCGCTCGAGCTCGTGCACGGCGACTTGTGTGGTCCGATCACTCCGGCGACGGCCAGCGGTAACAAGTATTTTCTGTTGATAGTTGACGATTTCAGCAGATATATGTGGCTTGAGGTACTGAAAAGCAAGGATGAGGCGTTTCGGTATTTCAAGAAGATCAAGGCACACGCGGAGATGCAAGGAAACGCCAAGCTCCGGGCGTTCCGCACAGACAGAGGTGGCGAGTTCACCTCGAACGAATTCGCCGCCTACTGTGAAGAACTGGGGATCCAGAGGAACACGACGACGCCGTACTCTCCTCAGCAAAACGGAGTGGTCGAACGGAGGAACCAGACCATCGTGGAGATGGCGCGCAGCCTCATGAAGGCCATGGGCGTGCCGTGCGCGTTCCGGGGCGAGGCCGTGCGCACCGCCGTCCACATCCTCAACCGGTCGCCGACCAGAAGCCTGCAGGGCATCACGCCATACGAGGCGTGGCGCAAGAAGAAGCCAGCGGTGGACTACTTCCGCACCTTCGGCTGCGTCGCGCATGTCAAGCTCGTCGGGCCAGGAGTGACCAAGCTGGCGGACAGATCGCGCCCTGGCATCTTCCTGGGGTATGAGCCGGGGACGAAGGGCTATCGGGTGTACGACCCGATTGGCAAGCGTCTGTACATCACACGCGATGTGCGCTTCGAGGAGGACCGGCGCTGGGACTGGAGCAAGGACGGCGGCGACTCGGTGCACGCCCGCGAGTTCACTGTCGTGTACTCCGACGCGGGTGCGCCCGTAACCACGACCTACACCGTGTCGCCCGAGGTGGTGGGATCACCGCGAGCACCTGCAATGCCAACTGCGCCAAGCTCACCAGTCCCACCGCAATCCCCTCGGACGCCCGTGTCCGGCGGGTCGGGCGTGGGCGCGTCGAGCGCGTCGAGCGCGCCAGCATCAGCAAGTGCCAGTCCATCTACGCCAACACCGAAGTTCTACGACCCCGCCGACGGGTGGGTGACTCCGCCCACCGGCGAGTCGTTCGATGCCGAGGGGGTGCCCGTCCACTTCAAGTCGATGGAGTATGTGATCGATCACGCTCCAGAGTGCACGTTGGAGTACAGTGGGCTCTGTCTCTCTGCTGCAGAAGAGCCTGCGTCCGTCGACGATGCTCTGGAGGAGCCAGCGTGGCGAAATGCGATGGAGGCAGAGATGGAGTCTATCCGCGCCAACAACACCTGGGAGCTTGCCACGCTCCCGGCGGGCCACCGTGCGATCGGGCTGAAGTGGGTGTACAAAGTGAAGCGAGACCCGACCGGCAACATCATCAAGCACAAAGCGCGGCTGGTGGCAAAGGGCTATGCACAGAAACAACGGGTCGACTTCGATGAGGTCTTCGCGCCTGTTGCCCGGCTGGAGACAGTGCGCGTCCTGCTCGCCATGGCCGCGCACCGGAGCTGGAGCGTGCACCACATGGATGTGCGCTCGGCCTTCCTCAACGGTGAACTGGAGGAGGAAGTGTATGTGCACCAGCCAGCAGGGTTTGTCGACAACGATGATGTTCACAAGGTACTCAAGCTGCGGAAGGCGTTGTACGGGCTCCGGCAGGCGCCACGGGCATGGAACGCCAAGCTGGACCTCACACTGCAGTCACTTGGGTTCGCGAGGTGTCAGTTGGATCATGCTCTGTACAGGCGCGGGGATGACTCAGATTTTCTGCTGGTGGGGGTGTACGTCGACGACCTGATCATCACGGGCACTTCTGCTGACGCCATTGAGGGGTTCAAGACCCAGATGCAGGAACTTTTCCAGATGACAGATCTTGGGTTGCTCAGTTACTATCTTGGCATTGAAGTGAAGCAAGAGCATGGCATGATCACTGTTTGTCAGTCCGGATATGCAGCCAAGATCTTGGAAGATGCTGGGATGAGTGACTGCAATCCGAGCCTGACACCCATGGAGCATCGCCTGAAGGTTGTCAAGAACACTGGAGAAGCGGTCGATGCAACCAGGTATCGCAGCATCATTGGGAGTCTGAGGTATTTGGTGAATACGCGCCCGGATATTGCCTATGCTGTAGGTGTGGCCAGCAGGTTCATGGAAGCACCTGGGAAGCAGCACTGGGCGATCATCAGACAGATCTTGAGGTATGTTCGAGGCACACTGAACTACGGGTGCACTTACAAGGCAGGAGAGGGAACTGTTCTGACAGGGTTCAGCGACAGCGACCATGCCGGCGATCTGACAGACAGAAAGAGCACGACAGGTCTGGTGTTCTTCATGGGGCCTAGTGTCATCACTTGGTGCTCTCAGAAACAAAAGATCGTGGCTTTGTCTTCCTGTGAGGCTGAGTATATAGCAGCAGCTACGGCAGCAACACAGGCTGTTTGGCTCAGAGGACTAGTTTCAGAAATGCTTGGAACAGAGAAGCAGAAAGTGCAGCTCAAGATTGACAACAAGTCAGCAATTGAGCTAAGCAAAAATCCAGTGCACCATGAGAGGAGCAAACACATTGATTTGAGGTATCACTACATCAGAGAGTGTGTTGAAGAAAGAAAAGTGGAGGTTGAGCATGTCCGAACTGAAGATCAGTTGGCTGATATACTGACAAAGTCACTTGGGCGTGCAAAGTTCACAGAACTCCGGTGCAGACTTGGGATCATTCAGGTCAAGTGAGAGCAACAGGATTAGGGGGTGATTTGAAGTGTAATCCTCGTTGCTAGGTTCAGTTTACTCTAAGTTACCTTAGCTGAATAATTGGCCGGTAGCGTGTGCATGTCCACGTCCGGTTCAGTCTCCTTTTCTTCAGTTAGTTCAGTTTTAGCAGATAGCTGTAGAAACGCCGGCAAGACCGCTTCCATGGGATGGCGTGGAACCTCAGCGGATTTGACAGCGGCGTAGTGGCTCGCGCAAGCTTAGCATCGTGGGATGGCACGATCAGTAGGCTAGGTGTGCGTGGGTGTGATCTCCTTTGTATTCGGCAACTCGTTTGAGCTCTGCATAAATAACAGAAAGACCTGAAAAGCTGCAGTCAGTTAAGCAGCGCAAAAGACTCTGTCAGCCTCGTTCGTCCTCCTCCTCTCGATCTCATCTTGCTCCCTCCCTCTCTCTCGCTCGGTTGGCCGGATTCTGCAACAACATTCCGGCCGTCCCCTCTCCCACTGCATTTCTGCCTGTTTGCATTCCCATCGACTCCGCATATGCTTCTCCCTTGCCCTAACCATAGTATTGTCATTTCGTTTGGATAGCTTGCTAGCCTCCTGCTCTAGATAGCTCATTCTTGCATTACTAGGGCTTCCGCCTTCATCTGCAGCAATCCTTGCTTGGTTCTAGTTCTTGACCTAGTTTGGGTGAGTCTTCTGTGGGCTCGACACGAGCCATGCGTCCGCCCGATGATGAGGGCATACGTTTTGAGAACCGTATGCTCCAGCGCTACGGCTGCGGCACTGTCTCTGTGGTCGCCAGCGCTCGTTGCGCCACTGTCCGGGCTGCTGTCCTCACCGACGGTGTCTTCTGCTCGCCAAGCTTCATAGCACGTCTGCTTTCTCACTGGTTTGGGGGTACGCCGTCAGGTTTCTGGGTCTAGCCGCTATCCGTTGGCCATTTCGAATTCAAAGTTGCACATGCAGGTGTTGCATGGGAAATCGTCCAACGACTGGTCTGGACCTGGGGAGCCCTTCGGCTACATTTCTCCGTGCGAGCTAGTGCAAGTCGACCTGGCTCGGCGGTGATGCACGGGCCACAAGTGACCATGTCACGGTCTAACCTCCCCTCGTTGCTCGGCCCTTACCCTGGCACGTCCTAACGTCTCTCCACACTCTCGTTTGACGAGCGCAATCCTTGCACCCCGGATTTCCAGCGACCTGCTGTGGAGAAGCCTGCTGAACCTACGTTCACTAGGCTGCATGCCCCATGCAACCGCCATCATGCCTCTACTTTAACTCCCCCTCTCCCGCCGGCTGCCACCCAGTGCAGCCAATCGACTTCGCCGCTAGCCTCGCACGCGGCCGTAAGCCTCTAGGATGGCCTGACCACACCGGGCAGTGCTCGCACCCCCCAACTTAATGACTCTCCTGTCTTGCGTCATAATACCTACCTGCAGGCCCTGCTGGCAAATCTTTTTCCTGGGAATCACGCGCCGGCCGCGCCACACAAGGCTCCCAATGTAGTAAAGTGCCTTTCAAAGCCCAAAGATTTGCATCTTCGCTGCTTTAGATGCCTCTCCTACAGTCACTGACGCAAAGATTGTCGTGATCCTATAGTCTGTTGGTCTTGCCGCAGGGTGGGCCATGTCTCGCATCAATGTAGCCGTCACCACATCCGCCCTTCCCCCTGCCCTCCGCCCCGGCCTTCTTATACCGCTACAGGGGCGACCATTGGCGCCATTAGCCTCCCAGCTCTCGACCCGCCACTCCCTACCGCAGCCACCTCTGCTCTCGAGCTCGCCCTTCCAGCCACCATGGAGCCTGTGGTTAGAGGCCACCCAACCTCCCTCGATGTCCACAACCCCATGCTTCCAGACCAAAATGCCCTCGTATGCCTAGTCAACGTCACTCCCCCCATGCCAGGCTTCCTCCCATGGCTAAAGCGCCTATTCCGAGAGCGCTTGGGCATCTCGGATGTCCTCTATGCCGGATGTACGACGGGCACGGTCTTTGTTGTCTTCCTGCGAGAAGCTGACCAGGCCGCCGCCATGCGTGCTAGCCCCATTGACACCGGTTCCCACCATGTGGATATCCTACCTCACAACGCCGGAGATAACGCCTTCACCTTCGCATTTCGCCACATTGTCAGCCTATCCCTAGAGAAGATGCCCCTCGAGCTCTGGGACCGCCGAGGGGTGTCGTCGAGTGTAGCAGGTTTCGCCAGCCTGCTCGGGGTCAGCCATGCATCTCTTCATGGCAATGACTTCTCCTGCATCCTGGTTCTGGCCAAGGTTGAGGCACTTCAACACATCCCACACCACCTTGCCTTCCACCGCATAGACGGGGTGGGCATCTATGCAGATGTTATCATCAATGAGATCTGGTACGTGGCACACACGCTGGGCTCGCCTTCCTCTCCTCCCCTTCCTCACAACGCCTCCCACCATGGAGACGATGACCACGCCCCAACCGCGGGGTTAGACGTGGGCATGTCAACCCACGCGCTACCCGCGCCACCAGTGAAACCATGGCTGCCCGTGCTTTCCGCACATTCCGATATCCGCACTTCGCCACCTTTGGTGACGCCATAGCCATGCTCAAGCTTTCTGCCAAGCCAAGACTCCAAAAGTACGACGCTTTTGCCATCCCCATGATACGTCCATTTTGCATCATGTTTCCTTACTATTATTTAAGATGTTTTTATCCATAATAATTCTTTTTGGAGTAATTCTAATGCCTTTTCTCTCATAATATGGAAGGTATACACAAAGAGGGAGAATTCCGGCAGCTGGAAATCTGGACCTGGAAAAGCTACGTCAGGCCACCTATTCTACACAACTCCAAACAAGCTGAAACTTGACGATGATTTTTTATGGAATATTTGAGAAACATTGGAGCAAATAACTACCAGAGGGGACCCACCAGGTGGGCACAACCCACTTGGGCGCGCCAGGGAGCCCAGGCGTGCCCTGGTGGGTTGTGCTCACCCAGGCCCACCTCCGGTGCCCATCTTCTGGTATATAGGTCGTTTTGACCTAGAAAAAATGAGGAGAGGACTTTCGGGACGGAGAGCCGCCGTCTCGAGGCGGAACTTGGGCAGGAGCACTTTTGCCCTCCGGCGGAGTGATTCCAACGGGGGAACTTCCCTCCCGGAGGGGGAAATCGTCGTCATCATCATCACCAACAACTCTCCCATCTTGGGGAGGGCAATCTCCATCAACATCTTCAACATCACCATCTCATCTCAAACCCTAGTTCATCTCTTGTGTTCAATCTTGTTACCGGAACTATAGATTGGTGCTTGTGGGTGACTAGTAGTGTTGATTACATCTTGTAGTTGATTACTATATGGTTTATTTGGTGGAAGATTATATGTTTAGATCCAATATGCTATTTAATACCCCTCTGATCTTGAGCATTATTATCATTTGTGAGTAGTTACTTTTGTTCTTGAGGTCACGGGAGAAATCATGTTGCAAGTAATCATGTGAACTTGATATGTGTTCGATATTTTGATAGTATGTATGTTGTGATTCCCTTAGTTGTGTCATGTGAAGGTCGACTACATGACACTTCACCATATTTGGGCCTAAGGGAATGCATTGTGGAGTAGCAATTAGATGATGGGTTGCGAGAGTGACAGAAGCTTAAACCCCTGTTTATGCGCTATTCCGTAAGGGACCGATTGGATCCAAAAGTTTAATGCTATGGTTAGAATTTATTCTTAATACTTTTCTCGTAATTGCGGATGCTTGCGGGAGGGTTAATCATAAGTAGGAGGTTTGTTCAAGTAAGAACAGCACCTAAGCACCGGTCCACCCACATATCAAATTATTAAAGTACCGAACACGAATCAAACCAACATGGTGAAAGTGACTAGATGAAAATCCCATGTACCCTCAAGAATGCTTTGCTTATCATAAGAGACCGTTTTGGCCTGTCCTTTGCCTCAAAAGGATTGGGCTACCTTGATGCACCTTTGCTACTATTATCATTACTTGCTCGTTACCAATTATCTTGCTATCAAACTACTCTGTTACTTACAATTTCAGCACTCGCAGACATTACCTTGCTGAAAACCACTTGTCATTTCCTTCTGCTCCTCGTTGGGTTCGACACTCTTACTTATCAAAAAGAGCTACAATTAATCCCCTATACTTGTGGGTCATCAAGGCTATTTTCTGGCGCCGTTACCGGGGAGTGAAGCGCCTTTGGTAAGTGGAATTTGGTAAGGAAACATTTATATAGTGTGCTGAAATTTATTGTCACTTGTTACTATGGAAAACAATCCTTTGAGGGGTCTGTTCGGGGTATCTTTACCTCGATCGGAACCACAATTAGCTACCCCTCAATCTACTGCACCTACTAAAAATATTGAATATGACATTCCTTCGGGTATGATAGAACAACTGCTAGCTAATCCTTCTGCAGGAGATGGAACCGAACATCCTGATATGCACTTGATATATGTAGAACAAATTTGTGGATTATTCAAGCTTGCAGGTTTACCCGCAGACGAAGTTATGAAAAAGGTTTTACCTTTATCTTTGAAGGGAAAAGCATTGGCATGGTATAGGCTATGCGATGATATTGGATCTTGGAATTGGAATCTACTGAAATTGGAGTTCCACCAAAAAATTATCCTATGCATCTAGTTCATCGTGATCGGAATCATATATATAATTTTTGGCCTCGTGAAGGAGAAAGTATCGCTCTAGCTTGGGGGAGGCTGAAGTCAATGTTACACTCATGCCCCAATCATGAGCTCTTAAGAGAAATTATTAGAACACCTAAACCTGATGAACAAATTAAAGTGGAACCTAGTATTGCTATGGTTAAAGATCTCTTGGAAGAATATATGGATGGGCATGTTATTTACTTCTGTGAAGAAGCTGCTAGAATTGCCAAACCTGATAAAAAAGATAAACATAGACCTGTTGTTGGCATGCATGTTGTCTCAGTTAAAATAGGAGATCACTGTTACCATGGTTTATGTGATATAGGTGCTAGTGTGAGTACTATTCCTTACACCTTATATCAAGAAATTATGAATGACATAGCACCTGCAAAGATAGAAGACATAGATGTTACTATTAAACTTGTTAATAGAGACACTATATCACCAATTGGGATTGTTAGAGATGTTGAAGTCTTGTGTGGAAAAATAAAATACCCTACTGATTTTCTTGTTCTTGGTTCCCCACAAGATGACTTTTGTCCCATTATCTTTGGTAGACCTTTCTTGAACACCGTTAATGCTAAAATAGATTGTGAGAAACAAACTGTCGGTGTTAGTTTTGGTGATGAGTCTCATGAGTTTAATTTTTCCAAGTTTAGTAGAAAGCTTCATGAAAAAGAATTGCCTAGTGAGGATGAAATAATTGGTTTTGCTTCTATTGCTGTACCACCTACGGATCCACTAGAACAATATTTGCTAGACCATGAAAATGATTTACATATGCATGAAAGAAATGAAATAGATAAGATTTTCTTTGAACAACGTCCTCTGCTTAAACACACCTTGCCTATTGAAACTCTAGGAGGTCCTCCTCCACCTAAAGGTGATCCTGTGTTTGAATTAAAATAATTGCCAGACACTTTGAAATATGCTTATCTTGATGAAAAGAAAATATATCCTGTTATTATTAGTGCTAACCTTTCAGAACATGAAGAAGTAAGATTATTGAAAGTTCTAAGGAAGCACCGAGCTGCTATTGGATATACTCTTAATGATTTAACGGGCATTAGTCCCACTCTATGTCAGCACAAAATTAATATGGAACCTGATGCTAAACCCATTGTTGATCACCAACCTCGGTTAAATCCGAAGATGAAAGAAGTGGTAAGAACGGAAATATTAAAACTTCTGGAAGCAGGTATAATCTACCATATAGCTGATAGTAGATGGGTAAGTCATGTTCATTGTGTCCCTAAGAAAGGAGGTATAACTGTTGTTCCTAATGATAAGAATGAACTTATTCCACAAAGAATTGTTACAGGCTATAGAATGGTAATTGATTTTAGAAAATTAAACAAAGCAACTAGAAAAGATCATTACCCTCTGCCTTTTATTGATCAAATGCTTGAAAGATTATCTAAGCACACACATTTTTTGCTTCCTTGATGGATATTCTGGTTTTTCACAAATACTTGTTTCTCAAGCTGATCAAGAAAAGACCAATTTTACTTGTCCCTTTGGAACTTATGCTTATAGACGTATGCCTTTTGGTTTATGTAATGCACCTGCTACCTTTCAAAGATGTATGACTGCTATATTCTCTGACTTTTGTGAAAAGATTGTTGAGGTTTTCATGGATGATTTCTCTGTTTATGGGAAGTCTATTGATGATTGTTTAAGAAATCTTGATCGAGTTTTGCAGAGATGTGAACAAACAAATCTTGTCTTGAATTGGGAGAAGTGCCACTTTATGGTTAATGAAGGCATTGTCTTGGGTCATAAAATTTGTGAAAGAGGTGTTGAAGTGGAAAAAGCTAAGGTTGATGCAATTGAGAAAATGCCATGCCCTAAAGATATAAAAGGTATTCGTAGTTTCTTAGGTCATGCTGGTTTCTATAGGAGATTTATCAAAGACTTTTCTAAAATTTCTAGGCCTCTTACGAATCTTTTGCAAAAGGATATTCCTTTTGTTTTTGATGATGATTGTTTAGAAGCCTTTGAAACACTCAAGAAAGCCTTAATTTCTGCACCTATTGTTCAACCACCTGACTGGAACTTGCCTTTTGAAATTATGTGTGATGCTAGTGATTACGCTGTTGGTGCTGTTCTAGGACAAAGAGTTAATAAGAAATTGAATGTTATTCATTATGCTAGTAAAACTCTAGACAGTGCTCAACGAAACTATGCAACTACTGAAAAAGAATTCTTAGCAGTGGTGTTTGCTTGTGATAAATTTAGACGTTATATTGTTGATTCCAAAGTAATTGTTCACACCGATCATGCTGCTATTAAATATCTTATTGAAAAGAAAGATGCTAAACCTAGACTTATTCGATGGGTTCTCTTGCTACAAGAATTTGATTTACATATCATTGATAGAAAAGGAGCTGAGAACCCCGTAGCTGATAATTTATCTAGGCTTGAGAATGTGCCTGATGACCCACTACCTATTGATGATAGTTTTTCTGATGAGCAGTTAGCTGCAATAAATGTTGCTCATAGTACCCCTTGGTATGCTGACTATGCTAATTACATTATTGCTAAATATTTACCACCTAGCTTTACATACCAACAAAAGAAAAAATTCTTCTATGATTTAAGACATTACTTTTGGGATGACCCACATCTTTATAAAGAAGGAGTAGATGGTATTATTAGACGTTGTGTACCTGAGCATGAACAGGGACAAATCCTACAGAAATGTCACTCCGAAGCTTATGGAGGGCATCATGCTGGAGATAGAACTGCTCACAAGGTATTGCAATCTGGATTTTATTGGCCTACTCTCTTCAAGGATGCCCGTAAGTTTGTCTTATCTTGTGATGAATGTCAAAGAATAGGTAATATCGGTAAGCGTCAAGAAATGCCTATGAACTATTCACTTGTTGTTGAACCATTTGATGTTTGGGGATTTGATTACATGGGACATTTTCCTTCCTCTAATGGGTATACACATATTTTGGTTGTTGTTGATTATGTTACTAAATGGGTAGAAGCTATTCCAACCAGTAGTGCTGATCACAACACCTCTATTAAAATGCTTAAGGAAGTTATTTTCCCAAGGTTTGGAGTCCCTAGATATTTAATGACTGATGGTGGTTCACACTTTATTCATGGTGCTTTCCATAAAATGCTTGCCAAGTATGATGTTAACCATAGAATTGCATCACCTTATCATCCTCAGTCTAGTGGTCAAGTTGAACTTAGCAATAGAGAAATAAAATTAACTTTGCAAAAGACTGTCAATAGGTCCAGGAAGAATTGGTCTAAGAAATTAGATGATGCACTTTGGGCTTATAGAACAGCATATAAAAATCCTATGGGTATGTCTCCTTATAAAATGGTTTATGGAAAAGCTTGTCATTTGCTTCTTGAAGAAAACGGTGCAGGAACAAAACCGTGGGGCCCGGAGAATAAACACATAATGGTTGAGGTGAAGAAAAACAGTGAATTAATTCATGAAGCCCTTCGGGAGATTCAAGGTTTGAAGGATCTACTCATGGTTATATTGGAGAATACTACTTCTTCACCACCACCATCTTCTTCATCACCAAAGAAAATTGAGTATCGGGTATGGGCACTCCCCTTGGCTTCCACCAAGCTTGGGGGAGATGCCCCGGTATCGTATGATCCCAGTATCCTTTTGCCTTTACTTATTTTACACTAGTACAGCCAGCTCCTAAACAAACGGTTTTTAACCCCTTTCCGCGATGGCATTTGGAACCGTCGCCAAGTGAGTGTGGGCGATAGGTGGGTCCTTCCCACACGACCCAGAAACCGTCGGGGATATGACCTCCTGGCACACACGTTCGGCAAAATGAGGTCGTGTTCGACCGGCGAGCGCTCAAATACGGAAATACGTACAGTAGAGCTAAAAAATTACAATTATACGGCGAAATTGTTTCTGGTCGCAAGTACATCCCACACAGTCAGTCCCCGCTAAACGTTTCCGTTCGTATGTACATCCCACACAGTCGCTCCAAGGAAAAGGTTTTCGTTCACAGGTACATCACACACAATTTTTCCCGTTAAATCGCTTGCGTTATTGAATATATCACACATGGTCCGTGGAAGAAACTGTGTGGCAAAGGTTGTCCATCACACACAGTTTTCATGTGGTAAACGTTTGCGCAAGGTGGCCTAACGCAAACAGTTTTCAAGAGAAAGTCGTGTGTGATTGTTCATTGATCCAACATGGTTTATTCCTAGAAACTGTGTGCGTTGCCTGAGGTCATCGCCCACAGTATTTTTTCAACAACAGTTTGCAATAGCAAAACCCAATTAGTAGGCTAATTCGCCACTAGCAGGCTAATTATCCGATTATTCATAATCCATTTATTAATCTAATTGACATTTCATATTAAGCACACAATATATTTCATTTTCATAATTGAAATATATCAGAGTACAACATCATATAGCTTCAGCACTCAGCTACCCCATTACACAACTACACCAGGACCAAGTTTCACATGCAACATCTATAACCTTTCGAAATTAGCATCATAGACGATGCATAGACAAATGTATCTCATCTGGAAAACTGCTGAAGCAGAAGGCGAATATTGAGCCTTCATTGATGTTGAAGGTCTTTGTAACTTTAGGCCAGTGCCTGTGGATGATTGACCGTCCATCCTTCGTCCTCTTCAGGAACACTTCAATATTGAACCGTGGGTGTTGTATGAATACCTTCCTCGCCTCCTGACCATACAGGTGGTTTGAGAGGTAATCATCAGTGAACTGCTTTGGAAAGGCCTGAAAACAAGGTGTGCATAAATATCTTCTCTATATTGGAAATGGGGCAAAGGAATAAAAAAGGCAAGGTATAATAGTTAGTACCATCCTGTAGTGAACTGATGTCTTCTTCATTGGGGGGGGGGGGGGGGGGGGGGGGGGGGGGGGGGGGGGGGGGGGGGGGGGGGGGGGGGGGGGGGGGGGGGGGGGGGGGGGGGGGGGGGGGGGGGGGGGGGGGGGGGGGGGGGGGGGGGGGGGGGGGGGGGGGGGGGGGGGGGGGGGGGGGGGGGGGGGGGGGGGGGGGGGGGGGGGGGGGGGGGGGGGGGGGGGGGGGGGGGGGGGGGGGGGGGGGGGGGGGGGGGGGGGGGGGGGGGGGGGGGGGGGGGGGGGGGGGGGGGGGGGGGGGGGGGGGGGGGGGGGGGGGGGGGGGGGGGGGGGGGGGGGGGGGGGGGGGGGGGGGGGGGGGGGGGGGGGGGGGGGGGGGGGGGGGGGGGGGGGGGGGGGGGGGGGGGGGGGGGGGGGGGGGGGGGGGGGGGGGGGGGGGGGGGGGGGGGGGGGGGGGGGGGGGGGGGGGGGGGGGGGGGGGGGGGGGGGGGGGGGGGGGGGGGGGGGGGGGGGGGGGGGGGGGGGGGGGGGGGGGGGGGGGGGGGGGGGGGGGGGGGGGGGGGGGGGGGGGGGGGGGGGGGGGGGGGGGGGGGGGGGGGGGGGGGGGGGGGGGGGGGGGGGGGGGGGGGGGGGGGGGGGGGGGGGGGGGGGGGGGGGGGGGGGGGGGGGGGGGGGGGGGGGGGGGGGGGGGGGGGGGGGGGGGGGGGGGGGGGGGGGGGGGGGGGGGGGGGGGGGGGGGGGGGGGGGGGGGGGGGGGGGGGGGGACTTGGAAATATTGCACCCTGAAGAATTGAACATCACATTTGCAGAATTGAACCAAGCAGTTAACTGAACACCACATTGCACGACATATAGAACATATACACTAGAATTTGTTAAGGAAAGGCAGTAGCTAGCAAATGATGGCCTCGAGAAAATGCCACGAACTGTCATTTAAAGCAGCCAACCGCGTCATGGCGTCGACGCACGAGGCGTCAACGGTGGCCTCGACGATGAGGTGCTCCTCCAAGATCTGGGGGTCGGCACGAATGGCAGCCATCGCGACCTCATCCGCGCGTGCGGCCGTGATTTGCTTCTCCGCTGCCAAATGCTCCTTGAGATCCTGGCTATACTGTGTGCACCATAGCTTAGGGCGGTGCTTATTTGGTGGAGGGGTCAGTGATTTGGGCGGAAGGTGTCGCGCTCGCGCCAGCGGTCGGGGCATGTGGGATGTGGAAGGAGGAGGAGGATGGGGGTCGGGTGTGGATTACCTGCCCGGATAGGCGAGGCCGAGCAGCGTGAAGGTGGGTCGCCGGCGAGGAGGCGGCGCTGCAAGCAAGGAGTGGAGGTTTCAACTTGGAAAGGAAGGTGGAAAGGAGGGAAATGTGGCTTTTGGTAAGGGGGGGCGGGGAGGTAGATATTTCCGCGGAAGCCGAAAATTTGGAATCGCTTCAGCCAAAAAACTGGCGCGCAAAGTGTCATCAGACACGGTCCCTTATTTAGAACCGTGTACGATATGTGAACATCACAAACGATTCAGATAGCTTAACCCGTGTGTGATGAGTTTTGAACGTAAAAAATTTTGGTTTGAATTTCCATGGTTACAGTGGTCATCCACGTCATTGCATAATTTGGGTACACAAAGGAGACTACAGCACACCCACACTTCTTAAGCGAGCAAGTTCAGCAATTAAACAGAGCTAGCTGACCTAAACATTACTCTAACTAATTAAAGACCGGCGCTCTTAATTAAACAAAACAAAGAGTACTACTACGGCTGGTGCTTGTCGATCTCCGCCGCCGCCTCCATGTCCAGCTCGCGCCCGACAGTCTCCTGGGGAAGGGGCTCCATGGCATCAATCGCACCATACTCGGCAAGCATCTCGCCATCCACGTCCACCATATCTTTGGAATAGGCCGCCACGAGCAGGGCGTGGGCGGCCGCGATCTGGGATTTGGCGGGCTCCGTCGTGGCAAGGTATGCCGCGCAGGAATGGATGACTGCTTGAACTCTCTCGGCGATTGCCAACTCTTCGGCCGTGGGTTGTCGATCGTTGTCGGAGAAGCTTCCTTCGATTTGTGCGGTGAGCGCCATGAGCTGGGCGTGGACAGCCTCGACATGGTGGTGGGAGGCCACCATCAGGGCTAAGGCCGCCGCTGCGGAAGGACAGCTGTTGTGCCGCTCTCGCCAGTTGCTATCCCCGAGGCAGATGCTGCTGCCGCCGCCTGAGAAGCAACAGCGGCCGTTTGGGCTGCCTTGGCCGCCCGGACGAAGACTGCGGTCGCCCTCACGAAGCTTGTTAGCACGCGCCTGGCGGCTGCGGCCGCGCTCTCGCCTGAGTGGGCCGCCGAAGTTGGCCTCACGACGCGGGTCCACGTCCCCATCTTTCACCGGCGATGATTGAACAGTGAAATGATATTTGGGGAGTGAGCTAGTGTGCTTGACATGCCGGCTGTGGACTGTAGCCGACGTACCTTCTCTCGTAAGCCATGGGCATACTATACACCGACGGTGCTCCAAGATATTTTGTGCTGCATCTCACACGGTTAGTGATAATAAACTGTGTGCGATCTACTTGATTTATCGTCTTGATCATTTGAATTATGTAATGGGGTCACAGCTACAAAGGATGGTGTTTGAATTGTTAGAACTTTTATCTGCAGTGAACATGCAACTATAGGTGTGTCGTCAAAAAAATTGGAATTATTCAGGGTTCGTTTGTACATTTTTATACATTAACTGGGTTTTCCAGGCATTTTATGCGCATAATTCAAATTTGAACTACATGCACATGCTCCAGTGCATAGAAACTTATTCAAAAATCAAATATGTGTCCTTGGTTGCATGCTTAGGTCCCATGCAAGAAATGGGAATGAATTTCAAACACCCTGCCACCGTCACTCGGCCGCAAACATTGAGAACATTGAGATACCTGGTTTTAAAATTTTAGTAAATCCAAAACTCGTCTGAAATTCATGAAACTTGGCATGCTATCATGTAGCGGCATCAACATGCCGTGGTAAAATTTTTGTCCCATTTGGGGCAGGTTTGGGTATAAGCTTCTCACAACAAGCGTGATGGTTTCGATAGGGAACGTGCCACCTTTGGGGACAAAACAATATCCGTTGCCTCTTATTGCTTTCAAAAAAATTTGAGTGTCAACATAGAACAACAAGAGTGTTGTGTTCAATTTTGGAATTTTTTGGGGTTCGTTTGGACATTTTTATACATTAACTGGGTTTTCCAGGCATTTTATGTGCATAATTCAAATTTGAACTACATGCACATTCTCCAGTGCATATATATTGGTTGAAAAATCAAATATGTGTCCTTGGGTGCATGCTTAGGTCCCATGCAAGAAATGGGAATGAATTTCAAACACCAGGGCACCGTTGATTGCCGGCAAAACATTAAGATCCTGGTTTTTAAATTCTAGTAAATCCAAAACTCGTCTGAAATTCATGAAACTTGGCATGCTATCATGGAGTGGCATCAACATGCCGTGGTACAAATTTTGTCCCATTTGGGGCAAGTTTGGGTATATGCTTCTCACAAACCGGAGCTTCTCACAACAAGCATGATGGTTTTCGGTAGGGAAAGTCCCACCTTTGGGGACGAAACGATATCCATTGCCACTTATTGCTTTCAATTTTTTTCTCGTGTCAACATAGAACAACAGGAGTGTTGTGTGAATTTTTGTGATTTTTTGGGGTTCGTTTGGACATTTTTATCCATTAACTGAGTTTTCAATGCATTTATGTGCATAATTCAAATTTGAACTACATGCACATGCTCCAGTGCATATAAATTGGTTGAAAAATCAAATCTCTGTCCTTGGGTGCATGCTTAGGCCCCATGCAAGAAATGGGAATGAATTTCAAACACCAGGTCACCGTTGATTGCCGGCAAAACATTGAGATGCCTGGTTTTTAAACTCTAGTAAATCCAAAACTCGTCTAAAATTCATGAAACTTGGCATGCTATCATGTAGCGGCATCAACATGCCGTGGTACAAATTTTGTCCCATTTGGGGCAGGTTTGGGTATATGCTTCTCACAAACCGGAGCTTCTCACAACAAGCATGATGGTTTTCGGTAGGGAACTTCCCACCTTTGCGAACGAAACGATATCCATCGCCTCTTATTGCTTTCAAATTTTTTTCTCGTGTCAACATAGAACAACAGGAGTGTTGTGTGAATTTTTGTAATTATTCGGGGTTCGTTTGGACATTTTTATGCATTAACTGAGTTTTCAATGCATTTATGTGCATAATTCAAATTTGAACTACATGCACATGCTCCAGTGCATATAAATTGGTTGAAAAATCAAATTGTTGGAAATATGCCCTAGAGGCAATAATAAATTGGTTATTATTATATTTCCTTGTTCATGATAATTGTCTATTGTTCATGCTATAATTGTATTGACCGAAAACCGTAATGCATGTGTGAATACATAGATCGTAATGTGTCCCTAGTAAGCCTCTAGTTGACTAGCTCATTGATCAATAGATGGTCATGGTTTCCTGGCCATGGACATTGGATGTCATTGATAACAGGATCACATCATTGGGAGAATGATGTGATGGACAAGACCCAATCCTAAGCGTAGCACAAGATCGTGTAGTTCGTTTTGCTAGAGCTTTTCTAATGTCAAGTATCGTTTCCTTAGACCATGAGATTGTGCAACTCCCGGATACCGTAGGAATGCTTTGGGTGTACCAAACGTCACAACGTAACTGGGTGGCTATAAAGGTACACTACAGGTATCTCCGAAAGTGTCTGTTGGGTTGGCACGAATCGAGACTAGAATTTGTCACTCTGTATGCCGGAGAGGTATCTCTGGGCCCACTCGGTAATGCATCATCATAATGAGTTCAATGTGACTAAGGAGTTGGTCATGGGATCATGCGTTACAGAACAAGTAAAGAGACTTGCCGGTAACGAGATTAAACAAGGTATGGGGATGCCGACGATCCAATCTCGGGCAACTAACATACCGATAGACAAAGGGAATTGCATACGGGATTGATTGAATCCCCGACATCGTGGTTCATCCGGTGAGATCATCGGGGAACATGTGGGAGGCAACATGGGTATCCAGATCCCGCTGTTGGTTATTGGCCGGAGAGATGTCTCGGTCATGTCTGCATGCTTCCCGAACCCGTAGGGTCTACACACTTAAGGTTCGGTGACGCTAGAGTTGTTATGGGAAATAGTATGTGGTTACCGAAGGTTGTTCAGAGTCCCGGATGAGATCCCAGATGTCACGAGGAGTTTTGGAATGGTCCGGAGGTGAAGATTTATATACGGGAAGTCCAGTTTCAGTCGCCGGAATTGTTTCGGGAGTTATCGGTATTGTACCAGGACCACCGAAAGGTGTCCTGGGGTCCACCGGGTGGGGCCACCTGCCTCAGGAGACTTAATGGGCTGAACAAGGGTGGGAACCAGCCCCCTAGTGGGCTGGTGCGCCCCCAAGGGCCCAAGGTGCCTAGGGTTGGAAACCCTAGGGGGTGGGGGCGCCTCCCACCAAACTTGGGGGGCAAGTCCCCCCCTTGGTCGCCCTCCCCCCTCTAGATGCATCTAAAGGGGACCGGCCCCCTCTCCCTTCACCCTATAAATAGAGGGGGGAGGGCAGCCGCACCCTTCCCCTGGTGCAGCCCTCCCCCTCTCCAACACCTCCTCCTCCTCCGTAGCGCTTGGCGAAGCCCTGCCGGAGAACTGCAAGCTCCACCACCACGCCGTCGTGCTGCCAGAGCTCTCCCTCAACTTCTCCTCTCCCCTTGCTGGATCAAGAAGGAGGAGACATCCCCGGGCTATACGTGTGTTGAACGCGGAGGCGCCGTCCGTTCGGCGCTTGATTGGATCTTCCGCGATTTGAATCGCCGTGAGTACGACTCCATCAACCGCGTTCTTGTAACGCTTCCGCTTAGCGATCTTCAAGGGTATGAAGATGCACTCCCTCTCTCTCGTTGCTAGTATCTCCTAGATTGATCTTGGTGACACGTAGGAAAATTTTGAATTATTACTACGTTCCCCAACTGTGGTATCAGAGCTAGGTCTGTGCGTAGATTCTATGCACGAGTAGAACACAAAGTAGTTGTGGGCGATTATTTGTTCAATTTGCATACCGTTACTAGTCTTATCTTGATTCAGTGGCATTGTGGGATGAAGCGGCCCGGACCGACCTTACACGTACGCTTACGTGAGACTGGTTCCACCGACCGACATGCACTTGATGCATAAGGTGGCTAGCGGGTGTCTGTCTCTCCCACTTTAGTCGGATCGGATTCGATGAAAAGGGTCCTTATGAAGGGGGGGGGGGGGGGGGGGGGGGGGGGGGGGGGGGGGGGGGGGGGGGGGGGGGGGGGGGGGGGGGGGGGGGGGGGGGGGGGGGGGGGGGGGGGGGGGGGGGGGGGGGGGGGGGGGGGGGGGGGGGGGGGGGGGGGGGGGGGGGGGGGGGGGGGGGGGGGGGGGGGGGGGGGGGGGGGGGGGGGGGGGGGGGGGGGGGGGGGGGGGGGGGGGGGGGGGGGGGGGGGGGGGGGGGGGGGGGGGGGGGGGGGGGGGGGGGGGGGGGGGGGGGGGGGGGGGGGGGGGGGGGGGGGGGGGGGGGGGGGGGGGGGGGGGGGGGGGGGGGGGGGGGGGGGGGGGGGGGGGGGGGGGGGGGGGGGGGGGGGGGGGGGGGGGGGGGGGGGGGGGGGGGGGGGGGGGGGGGGGGGGGGGGGGGGGGGGGGGGGGGGGGGGGGGGGGGGGGGGGGGGGGGGGGGGGGGGGGGGGGGGGGGGGGGGGGGGGGGGGGGGGGGGGGGGGGGGGGGGGGGGGGGGGGGGGGGGGGGGGGGGGGGGGGGGGGGGGGGGGGGGGGGGGGGGGGGGGGGGGGGGGGGGGGGGGGGGGGGGGGGGGGGGGGGGGGGGGGGGGGGGGGGGGGGGGGGGGGGGGGGGGGGGGGGGGGGGGGGGGGGGGGGGGGGGGGGGGGGGGGGGGGGGGGGGGGGGGGGGGGGGGGGGGGGGGGGGGGGCGGATCATGTATCACTTAGATGACTAGAGGGATGTCTATCTGAGTGGGAGTTCATTAAATAATTTGATTAGATGAACTTAATTATCATGAACTTAGTCTAAAATATTTTTACAATATGTCTTGTAGATCAAATGGCCCACGCTAATGTTGCCCTCAACTTCAACGCATTCCTAGAGAAAACCAAGCTGAAAGACGATGGTAGCAACTATACGGACTTGGTCCGAAACTTGAGGATCATCCTCATAGCTGCCAAGAAAGCATATGTCCTTGAAGCACCGCTAGGTGACGCACCCATTTTCCTAGCAACTCAAGACGTTATGAACGCCTGGCAGTCACGTAGTGATGATTACTCCCTGGTTCAGTGCGGCATGCTTTACAGCTTAGAACCGGGGCTCCAAAAGCGTTTTGAGCAGCACGGAGGATATGAGATGTTCCAAGAGCTGAAAATGGTTTTCCAAGCTCATGCCCGGGTCGAGATATATGAAGTCTCCGACAAGTTCTACAGTTGTAAGATGGAGGAAAACAGTTCTGTCAGCGAGCATATACTCAAGATGTCTGGGTTGCACAACCGCTTGTCTCAGCTGGGAGTTAATCTTCCAGATGACTCGGTCATTGACAGAATCCTCCAGTCGCTTCCACCTAGCTACAAGAGCTTTGTGATGAACTACAATATGCAAGGGATGGAAAAGACCATTCCTGAGTTATTTTCAATGCTGAAATTAGCGGAGGTGGAGATCAAAAAGGAACATCAAGTGTTGATGGTAAATAAGACCACTAGTTTCAAGAAAGGCAAGGGTAAGAAGAACTTCAAGAAGGACGACAAGGGGGTTGCCACGCCCGGTAAATCAGTTGTCGGGAAGAAGCCAAAGAATGGACCTAAGCCCGAGACTCAGTGCTTTTATTGCAAGGGAAATGGTCACTGGAAGCGGAACTGCCCCAAGTACTTAGCGGATAAGAAGGCCGGCAACACCAAAGGTATATGTGATATACATGTTATTGATGTGTACCTTACCAGCGCTCGTAGCAGCTCCTGGGTATTTGATACCGGTGCGGTTGCTCATATTTGTAACTCAAAACAGGAGTTGCGGAATAAACGAAGACTGGCGAAGGACGAGGTGACGATGCGCGTCGGGAATGGTTCCAAGGTCGATGTGATCGCCGTCGGCATGCTACCTCTACATTTACCTACGGGATTAGTTTTAAACCTCAATAATTGTTATTTAGTGCCAGCTTTGAGCATGAACATTGTATCTGGATCTCGTTTAATGCGAGATGGCTACTCATTTAAATCCGAGAATAATGGTTGTTCTATTTATATGAGAGATATGTTTTATGGTCATGCCCCGCTGGTCAATGGTTTATTTTTATTGAATCTCGAACGTGATGTTACACATATTCATAGTGTAAATGCCAAAAGATGTAAGGTTGATAATGATAGTCCAACATACTTGTGGCACTGCCGTCTTGGTCACATTGGTGTCAAACGCATGAAGAAGCTCCATGCAGATGGACTTTTGGAGTCTCTTGATTATGAATCATTTGACAAATGCGAACCATGCCTCATGGGCAAAATGACCAAGACTCCGTTCTCCGGAACAATGGAGCGAGCAACCAACTTATTGGAAATCATACATACTGATGTGTGCGGTCCAATGAGCGTTGAGGCTCGCGGTGGCTATCGTTATGTCCTCACCCTCACTGATGACTTAAGTAGATATGGATATGTCTACTTAATGAAACACAAGTCTGAGACCTTTGAAAAGTTCAAGGAATTTCAGAGTGAGGTTGAGAATCAACGTGACAGGAAAATAAAGTTCTTACGATCAGATCGTGGAGGGGAATATTTGAGTCACGAGTTTGGCACGCACTTAAGGAAATGTGGAATTGTTTCACAGCTCACGCCGCCTGGAACACCACAGCATAATGGTGTGTCCGAACGTCGTAATCGCACTATATTGGATATGGTGCGATCTATGATGTCTCTTGCCGATCTACCGCTATCATTTTGGGGTTATGCTTTAGATACTGCCGCATTCACTTTAAATAGGGCTCCGTCGAAATCCGTTGAGACGACACCATATGAATTATGGTTTGGGAAGAAACCTAAGCTGTCGTTTCTGAAAGTTTGGGGATGCGATGCTTATGTCAAGAAACTTCAACCTGAAAAGCTCGAACCCAAGTCAAAAAAATGCGTCTTCATAGGATACCCCAAGGAAACTATTGGGTATACCTTCTACCTCAGATCCGAAGGCAAGATCTTTGTTGCCAAGAATGGATCCTTTCTAGAGAAAGAGTTTCTCTCGAAAGAAGTAAGTGGGAGGAAAGTAGAACTTGATGAGATACAGCCTCTTGAACCGGAAAGTAGCGCAGCTTAGGAAGATGTTTCTGTGGTGCCTGCACCGACTAGAGAGGAAGTTAATGATGATGATCATGAGACTTCGGATCAAGTTGCTACTGAACTTCGTAGGTCCACAAGGACACGTTCCGCACCAGAGTGGTACGGCAACCCTGTCCTGGAAATCATGTTGTTAGACAATGGTGAACCTTCGAACTATGAAGAAGCGATGGCGGGCCCGGATTCCAACAAATGGCTTGAAGCCATGAAATCCGAGATAGGATCCATGTATGAAAATGAAGTATGGACTTTGACAGACTTGCCCGATGATCGGCAAGCCATAGAGAATAAATGGATCTTTAAGAAGAAGACTGACGCGGATGGTAATGTGACCATCTATAAGGCTCGGCTTGTCACTAAGGATTATCGACAAGTTCAAGGGGTTGACTATGATGAGTCCTTCTCACCCGTAGCGAAGCTAAAGTCCGTCCGAATCATGTTAGCAATTTCCGCATTCTATGATTATGAGGAATGGACGTCAAAACGGCATTCCTTAATGGTTTCCTTAAGGAAGAATTGTATATGATGCAGCCAGAAGGTTTTGTCGATCCTAAGAATGCTGACAAGGTATGCAAGCTCCAGCGCTCAATCTATGGGCTGGTGCGAGCATCTCGGAGTTAGAACATTTGCTTTGATGAGATGATCAAAGCGTTTGGGTTTACACAGACTTATGGAGAAGCCTGTGTTTACAAGAAAGTGAGTTGGAGCTCTGTAGCATTTCTCATATTATATGTGGATGACATACTATTGATGGGAAATGATATAGAACTTTTGGAAAGCATAAAGGCCTACTTGAATAAGTGTTTTTCAATGAAGGACCTTGGAGAAGCTGCTTACATATTAGGCATCAAGATCTATAGAGATAGATTGAGACGCCTCATTGGTCTTTCGCAAAGCACGTACCTTGACAACATATTAAAGAAGTTCAATATGGATCAGTCCAAGAAGGGGTTCTTGCCTGTATTGCAAGGTGTGAGATTGAGCACGGCTCAATGCCCGACCTCGGCAGAAGATAGAGAAAAGATGAGTGTCATCCCCTATGCCTCTGCCATAGGGTCTATTATGTATGCCATGCTGTGTACCAGATCTGATGTAAACCTTGCCGTAAGTTTGGTAGGGAGGTACCAAAGTAATCCCGGCATGGAACACTGGATAGCGGTCAAGAATATTCTGAAGTACCTGAAAAGGACTAAGGATATGTTTCTCGTTTATGGAGGCCACGAAGAGCTCGTCGTAAAGGGTTACGTTGATGCTAGCTTCGACACAGATCTGGATGACTCCAAGTCACAAACCGGATACGTGTACATTTTGAATGGTGGGGCAGTCAGCTGGTGCAGTAGCAAGCAAAGCGTCATGGCGGGATCTACATGTGAAGCGGAGTACATAGGAGCCTCGGAGGCAGCATAGGAAGCAGTCTGGGTGAAGGAGTTCATCACCGACCTAGGAGTTATTCCCAATGCGTCGGGCCCGATGACTCTCTTCTGTGACAACACTGGAGCTATTGCCCTTGCCAAGGAGCCCAGGTTTCACAAGAAGACCAGACATATCAAGCGTCGCTTCAACTCCATTCGTGAATACATACAAGATGGAGACATAGATATTTGTAAAGTGCATACGGATCTGAATGTCGTAGATCCGTTGACTAAACCTCTTCCACGAGGAAAACATGATCAACACCAGAACT
>JAAAWM010011152.1:0-64380 GCA_036873465.1 Thinopyrum obtusiflorum
GCTCGCGTCGCCCTCCCCCTAGGGCGACTCCCAGAAACCTAGCCGCCGCCAAGAACTCCCTCCGCCGCCGCCGGGCTAAGCCCAGGGGCCGACGGCGGTGGCGGGGGATCTCCTCTCTCATGCGTCTCCGGGTTGGGGCGGGACCCCCTAGGCGTGTGGTGGCGCGGTTGATCTGGGTTCTGCGGCGCGACGGATGGGTGAGGCAGATGGCGGGTGGCCGGCACGTCCTCGGTCGGCGGCGGCTAGGCGCGGCTGGCGGCCCAGCCTCGGACGGCAGCGTGGCTGCTGGCGCAGCGGCCGGCCTTTTCGGGCGGCGGCTGCGGTGGCATGCAAACTACCTTCAGATCGGCGGCGGCGGCGTGGAGGGCCTGGTGGTCTCGTCGGCGGCATCTCTGGTCAGATCTGTTCTGACCGATGCGACCGGCGGTGGTGGTCATCTCTTCCGTCAGAGGTGGTCGGCCTGAGGCTGGGTGTCCGGATCTCTGGATCCGTGACCCAGTACTGGCTGCGAGTTGGGGAGACATAGTTGCCGGTGAAAATCGAGCCAACGGCGGGCGATGGCGGCGATCTACGTCGTTACCTTGATGAAGACATCGTTGTGTGACTTATGTCGACCCACTCGTACTGCTCTGGGGGAAACCCTAGGATCTGGTCTTCCAGATCGGACGATGGCGGCACTGCGGTGGCGTTTCTCTCTTGGGAGCATCGTTTGTAGAGCAGTGCTGGTGGTCAGAGGCAGGAGGTGGAGCGGCTTCGTCTTGCACGGAGCTTCGGTGGAGATGTCAAGTCATGCCTGACCGACAGGTGCTACGCTTTGTCATGCCTAGTCGGCAGGTGCTACGCACGACAGATCTTCCAGAGACTTCAAGCTGTGTCGGCTGGTGGTACTTGGCGGCATGGTGCTGAGGTGTACCGGCGGCGACCGCGACGTGCTTAGCAGTTCACGCGCAGGGTGGTGGTGCCGTTGGGCGCCGTGGTGGCGTTGACGGCAGCTAGACCGGGCAAGGATGATGCGTCAGTACAACTCTGAAGATGGAATAGTGGCAGTTGGCGGCGGCGGCATCTGAGAGCGCGCCGGACCGGTGTGTGCCCATACCCGGCAAGTGGCTTGGTTGGGGCCTCAGGTGTTAGATGTTAGGCTTGTCTGCGAGGTCTGTGGTATTAGGCCCGGACTATCAGCATCCCTTCATCAGCTGGATAGGAGTAGCGACAGTTGTCACATAGATGGTGGCTTCAAACTTATTGCTGTATTTCTTTATAAGGTCTTTGGTGAATAATTAATAAAATGGCTGCATGCATCGATCAGATGCAGAGGCCGGGGATCCTCCTTCTCTAAAAAAAAAAACCATCATGTCCATTTGGATGTCACACGCACACGACACACCTCATCGCCGATGTGCTGACACCTGAGCACCGGCCCCTCTATCTCCACCGCCTATCTCCTTCGGCCAGTCTGCTCTGGCCAAGCTCATCTACCTCTGGCATCCAATGGCCGTCTCAGGTCGTCAATTGCAGAGTAGGCACCTCGTTCTGCCCTACTCCATCTCTCAATCTGCCATGGGAGGCACGACCACATGTTGAATTTTTAATTGCGCATATATATAAAGTGGCGTCGAATGCTCAATTGCGCATATATTTCTATGTTCATGTCTTAGCTGAAGAATATCAAGCATCCAAGTTTCTGGATGAAAAGGATAATATGGATGATTGCTTACATATCCACATCGGTGTGCTGCATTGCTTTCTCTTGATGCCTCCCATACTCATGGGCAACGGAATTGAGAAAGTGAAAATGTAAAGAAACAATGTGAACTCCAATATGCTAGTAGTCTCTTTCACTTGTCTGCATTTGGCCCTTTCTACCCTTCTTCTCTTTCACACTTCTAGTTTATATATATGGATGGAAATAATCAAGAAGGGAGGAGAGGTAGGTGGTTGATTGAGAAGAGTAGGTGGTACAATGTTGCGCATTGATAAGAGTCGCCGAAGATGTCATGATTCAGGAAAGGCAGAAACAAGCGAAAAGTTTAACATATAAAGAATGTCATTTCATACTCAGGACCTCCTCACAAACAAGTGTACTTATGATGTGGTCACTATTGCGGTTGCAATTTCCCGAAAGAGATATCCTAAAATGGACAATAGATCAAGCTTTTTGCACAGAAGACGACAGCCTATAGCATCAGCTCCAGAACAGCAACTCTTTGTTTGGGGCTTGCACGCTTGCTTTTAGGGTTGCTGCTTGGTTGCCGTTCGTGGTCAAGTTTGTAACGGTTTTTGCCCGATTTTCTGCTAATTAACTGCGCAACTCTCTTCTCCTTAATTAATAGAGACGAGGCAAATATTTTGCCTCTGTTTAAAAAAACACCTTGTGATACTGTACACTCAAAGATGCTATTCCTTGGCATCGGGCTCCTTTGTCGTGCTGAAGTCTAAATGCATCATATATAGCATAAGTTCGCATATCCTATTCCTCATGTCTGTCATTAGTAATAGTACTATTATTCCTCATGTTTATCATTAGTAATAGTACTATTATTTGTTGATCTAACCAAGCCAAGGAAATTATAGATTGCTGATTGTAAGTGATCTGTCGTTCCTTGGAAGTTGGAACCTACTGCCCTCCATTTGCCAAAAGCTGGCCACCACCGGTGTTCCTTGCTTTTTTTGGGATCAAATGTTGCTATGATCCTGTCATGTGCATGCCACTACAAGTATAGTATTACTTTGTTGTTTCAGTGAACCGACAGGACATGTTGCAACAAGGAACTGGCAATGCTGCTCTATGTGTATGAAATTTTAACAAGCAAAAGACAAAGAATTAGGGTGATCATTATAAGGATGAAAATTACTCTGAGGAGTAGGCTTGATCTTGGCCGGGCTAACTGTTCTGCCATGGTCATATGCCCTTTTTCTTTTATTTTTGATCCTAGGACCTTCACCACTTTGTTGTTGGGGCCCTTTGTTGTTCCACTGCTTCCTGCTAATGCCATTGAAAAGCCAGCAAGTGCTGGATCTTTAAAAAAAAATTACTTTGAGTAATTGTAACACGTTAATTAGTTCTCAATATTCGAAGCACACTTTCATAATAGATCCCTGAGATTGACACGTCAATTTTTCTAATGATGTATGATAGAAGTATTATTTTTTATTAGACCAACTATATAATAATAGAATGGGATATCCAGATTTGTAGAACAATGACTGAGAAAATTCATGGCCAGGCTCCAGTCCTGGTTGCAACCAACTAGCAATTTATGTTAACTGATCATTGGACCTATAACCGGTCGACCAAAGTCCACATGCTGAGTTGTTCAGGTGTGCTAATACTTAGTAACTCTGCGTAGTTTGTTCTCCAAGGGTTGCATTAGCCTAAACAAAACTTCTACCATCTGAATCAAATCCACAACGCAATAAGAGTGACTGGATCAGCTACACACATGAGGCTTGTCTCTAAGGTATGATGTCAGATCCAGTGGAATCGCAGTACTCCCTCCTTCCCAAAATATAAGGCGCGATTGACTTTGCACGGTCTTTGATGCATGACTTTGACCACTAATATATATATATATATAATACATGGATTGAACGAGTACACATGGCATCATCATATTTGTCTTGCAAAACAATTTACTTCATATGTTTGTATACTAATTTTATAGGCATACAATATGTAAAAATCATAGTCAAATTTGTGCAATGAAGACCAGAAAAGTTAATCGGCGCCTTATATTTTGGGAAGGAGGGAGTAGATGTTATGTTTTTGTTGGCTAGATTCGGTTGTGCCGTGTCTAACATGGGTGATTGTCTATTTAACATCCCTGAAAGAAGTGAGTGCGCAAAAGTAAATCAAGGAGCTTCATATTTATAAAGTGGACTTGGATGCTGGATTGCCCATATAGTTCTATGTTTTTTTCTTCTGAGCCTGGAGTATGCAACATACTAAATTTCTGGAAGAAAGGACAACATGGATGGTTGCGTACGTTTACATTATCATTGGCTGCATTGGTTTCTCCTGATGCCTCCCATGCTCACGGACAAAGAAATTAAGAAAGTGAAAATGTGTAGGAACAATGGACACTCCAATTATTCACAAAAAAAAAAAAAACAATGGACACTCCAATGCTATCACTCTCTTTCACTTAGCCTTGCCTTTGGCCCTTTCTATCCCCTTTCTTTTGTTTCGGACTTTCAAATTTATATAATGAGGATGCAAAGAATCAAGAAGTGAGCAGAGGTAGGTGGTAGATTCAGAAGAGTAGGTGGTACATTGTTGCGCATTGATCAGAGTCACTGAAGATGTCATGATTCAAGAAGGATAGCAAACAAATGAAGGCCTCCTCGCGAACAAGCCTACTTATGATGTGCTCATTAACCGCAATTGCAAATTCCCAAAAGATCTCCTAAAATAACATGGCGAGCTTTGCAAAGAAGATGACAAACTATAGCATTAGCTCTGAAACTACAACAACAGAAAGAAAACACCTCATGATACTAGCAGATACTCAAAGATGATATTCCTTGGCATAAGGCTCCTTTGTCGAGTTGAACTCTAAATGATATAGCATCTACAGTCTCAACACTTCCGTGTCATCAGCTCATTACTAATCTGAATCGACTAATATGTTTATATCCTGATGCATCCCACCCTTATGTGCACAACAATTAAGAAATGCAAATTGCATTAACACACTAGACCTGCAATGCTACCGATTTTCACAAAGGTTTGGTTCTGACAAAAGTATTAGGTTCAGTGAAGTTAGACTTCTTTGTGAGGCCAATCTGGACTTAACAGCCCAATCTGCCCGAGGAACATTGTGTCATGACAATGTCAATTGAAAATTAAGAAGATGTCATACTATCAACTGTCGTATTAATTTTAAACCTAACCCTTTTAACTTATTTAATCCCTTTCAAGAGTTGCGCCCTCACTATGCCTAACCATTCATAGTTGATATCTCGATAAAAAAACGCACATGTATTTGCTACAAAGAATGTTACTTCACACTCATGTATTAATAAAAAAATCATTGGTGCTATCTACAAAGATGAGAGGATCTAATTTCTAACTTGTCGTGCCTCTCCAACCTTTGGAAGAGCGCCTTTAGAATTGTTTCTCAGGCTACTTTGTCAAGCTGAAGTCGAAAATTTTCACAACTTTTGCAGCCTGGATAATAATGTGTCATCACCATCTTAACATGCAGATATACGTGTCCTGATAACTCCCATCCTTATTGCCTTAAACACACCAATTGAGAAACAAAAATTGCATGAAACACTAGACTTCCATGCTAGCAATCTTGAGATGGCTTTCGTGCTAACAAAAGTATTCTCTAGCTCCCCACATCCTTTTGCTTGTCCTCTATTGTTTCTTCTACTTTGCATTTGGAAGTTTATGTAAGATGATTAAAAAACATAAGAGAGAAAACGTTTTTTAGGGGGTGTTAACACTTTATTCAATAATAACACAGTTTGGGATACAAGTTTGGGATACAAGCTATATCAGGAGTGTTTCACAGCCAAACACAATGGCCTGGATTGAGAGAGAAAACATAGGTGACACATTTGGGTTGATCGGGTCATGCATGGTGTAGTGATAAACGTAACACCCAGCCCCATTGGTGGAGGGCAATGTTGCCCAAGTGGAGTTGTGTGGTGATCTTTGTAAGGGGTATGGTGGAATACTGCTCTATATATGTGTACGAGGCCCATTAGTGCAGGCCAATGAGGCCATTACTTTCTACTCCATCAGCTTTTTTAGGCAACATCGCTAAGCTTTATTGGTCAAATGATATGTTTACAGGGATAGAAAAAGTATCATAGGGAACTTCAAGCCACACATGGTGTCCTGAGCTCAAACTACTTGCAAACTTGGCTATGATGTGAGCTTCATAATTACTATTACGCCGCTCATGAGTAAAGAGACATTCCAAACAGGATTCAGAACGCTGAACAATCTCCTTTGTGATGACTGCATGAAATCCCAAGGAACCATTGGTGATGTCATCTATTACTGTTTTGCAATCGGAGGCGGTCTGAAATTTTTGTTGCACCAAATCATTCGCCAGGCACAGGCCCTCCCGGCATGCAATTGCTTCAGCTGATGCTGGATCAGACACTCCTGTGTACACAAGCAACGAAGCTCCCAGATAGTGGCCAACTGAATCTCTACAGAAGCACCGCAGATGCTACAACGCCCCCTCTGTTCCAACAGGTACTGATCAACTGATCATCCTCTCACTGGCCTCCAAATTCTTTGAATGAAACACAAAAGCAAAACTACAGCAATCATACTTGCAATTATCTTCCAAGTCGTTCTGATTTCACATCGTGTCAATTTACATGACACTTCTCTGAATGGCACTTCAACGTATTACTATCCGTGTGTCTTGTACTCCCTACGTTCCAAAATAGTGTCGTGGTTTTAGTTCAAATTAAACTAAATCCATGACGCTTATTTTGGAATGGAGGGAGTACATTCTATTGTTCTTGGAAGCAATCAGTGTGCTCGTGCCACAACATCTGCTTCCAGTGGCTGCAACAGATCTTGGCCGAGCACCTCCGCCCTGATGTCTCGCTCCTGTGTGGCCGCGCTGGGCCGCACCAGGGCGCCCCCGCCGGCCATCTCTACACCTCCTCCGCGCCAAGTCCTCCCCTCCCACCGCCGCCGCCGCTGGAAGTGTTACCAGTCAAAGCGCGTGTGGCGCGGCGGCAGCGACGGATCTCCTCAGCCAAAGTTCGGGATCATAGTGGCGGCGCTCGCTCCAGCCTTAGCGGCAGTGACATGGGGTGGCGACGGGGCCAGGATTGGCAAGCTTGCGGCGGTGGACGGTGTGAAGGTCAACGGGCGGCGACGTTAGTGGTTGGGCCTGATCTGGGCTCAGTTTCAAACGGGTAGTGACCCAGGCTGCAGTACCTGCTGCGTCTTGTTGACTCCAACGACAGCACGTGGGCTCCTGGGTTTGTCCCGCAGCACGAGGAAGCCGGGGGCTCAGGCCCTTGGCATGGTGGTGGTGGCCTCCTCCTCCGCCGGAGGTGGTCGGCCGACTGGTTGTAGTGGATCCCTAGATCCCACGGCTAGTCTAGGCGGCGAGTTGGGGAGGTGTGGCTGCCGGTGAAAACCGAGCTCCGGCAGGCGATGGCGGTGTCTACGTGCCGTTACCTTGTTGAAGGCATCGCCATTGTAGCCACCTTCTACCCACTCGCGCTGCTCCAGGGGAAACCCCAGATCCGGGTATCCCGGATCGGACGATGGCGGCGCTCTCGGTGTTGCTTTCTCTCATGAGGGCATTGTTTTGGAGCAGGTGCTGGATGGAGGACACAAGTGGAGTGGCGTTTCATGTGATGCATCGACGACGTGGAGTTTCGGCGGCATGGCGCGGCAGGGTCTCGGCGACAGTTGTGTGATGATGGACGAGCGTAGGGAGGTGGCGTTGTCTGGCGCCGTGGTGGCGTCGACTGTAGGCCTGGCAAGGTCGATGCGTCAGTACCTGCTCTGAAGATGGTTCAGTGGACGACGGTGGCGACGGCCTCTGCAGTGTGCACATGCGGTGCCCGCTGAGAGTGAGTCGGACCAGTGTGTGGTCCAGACCCGACAATTCGGCTTTAGATGTTGGGCTTTGTTGTGAGGTCTGGGTATGCGGCACCGACAATCTGCACCCCTCCATCAAGTTGATAGGAGTAGTGACAGTTGTTGCCAAGATGGTGTCTTCAGACTTATGTATTACTTTGTAAGGTCTTGGTGGATAATTTATCAGGAGTAAAATGGTTGCATGCATCACCCTGATGCAGAGGCTGGGGTCATCCTCCTTTTCGAAGAAAGCTCTGCCCTGATGCTTCTCTCTAACCCTAGCATTGCAATTTGCACTTCTACTGTAATTAAGGGTTAATTCAAGAGCAATCCAACTTGATCCTGGTATAGTTATTTTTGTAACCTATTCTTCTCATGATAAACAGAAAGTACAGGTAATTCGTTCATCAAATCTCTACACTGTCACTCCCATGTGGGTGTATTTCTTTGGATATATAAATAATAGAAGCGAATGTTTTTTTTTCCTCTGCCGTTTAATCATCTATTTCGGTGTCAGTGGAGACAACACCAGTGCATGAAATGGCCCCTAAAAGCGTGGATCTTCCGGTACACCTTTTAATAACATTTACATGTAGGCTTGTCCAATCTTGTTGTGCAAACATAAGACATATAATCTAGCATTTCTGACGGTCTAAACTAACTCTATAAGTCTGCATATCCTATTCCTCATGCTCGTCACTAGTACTACTGCTATTATTTGTTGACCTAACCAATCCAAGCCAATTATAGATTGCAATCTCTGTGTCGCTAGTTTCATGAAAGCCAAATACATGTAGTGGTATCCTACCATCCTCCATTTGCCAAAAGCTGGCCACCACTAAATGTTTTTATGATCCTATCAACGTTATTGCAAGTGCAGCGGTAATATGTTGATTCAGTGAATCCTCGCAACAAGGAACTGGTGGAATACTGCTCTATACAGCCAGTGCAGTAGTACTATTATGTTGATTCAGTGGACCGACATGAAATTTTGCACTACATGTACCAAATTGTAATAAGCAAAATGAGAAAAAAAAATATTTAGGGTGATCTTTGTAAGGACGAAAATTTCTTCAAGTAATTTGTAGCACATTAGTTCCCAATATTCAAAGATGAAGCACACCTTCATAATTGATCCTTGAGATTGACACCAATTGAAGTATTATAGTATGGGTATTTTAGGTAGTGTAGATAACTAGATAGTGGGTACATCATTGAAACATGAAGCTTTGCATATTAAGGAGGAAATTAAAGAAAAATAGTGATGAGCTGAGAAGCTAGAACGAGGATGTGTGATGACCGACAGCTCGATTTGTGAGAGGGTCAGCAAAAAGTTTGATGAAGTCAGTGGGAGATCCCAAAGGAAATGAACGCCTGAAGAACTCAAAAACTTGACCAGTACAAGTGTCTAACAGTAGGAAGTCCACAGTCTATCTTTGTACCGTTGTCCTACTACTTTGTAACTCTGTGTAGTTTGCTGCATCAGCCTAAGCAAAACTTGCGCCACCTGGTAACTGCAAGGATCTATATCAAATTCAGATCACAACAGGGGCGGCTTGAGCAGCTACAGACCCATAGCTTCTCACAAAGGAGGGATGGCCTCATATCAAGAGGAATTGTAGCGGATGTTAAGTTTGTGTTGGGCAGGTTTGGTTCGGTTGTTTCTCATATGGGTGATTGACTGTCTAACATCCCTGAAAGAAGCAAGCGCACAGGAGTAAGTTAAGGAGCCTCATATATATAAAGTGGCGTCGAATGCTGAATTGGTCGTATAGTTCTAAGTCTTTCTGGCATTTTTTCTCTTGCCCTAGAGCATGCAACATACTAAGTTTCTGGAAGAAAGGATAACATGGATGGTTGCTTACGTTTTCTAGAGGTTGTCTTGCATTCCTTTATCCTGATGCCTCCCATGCTCATGGACATAGAAACCGAGAAAGGGAAAATGCGAAGAAACAATGGACACTCCGGTTCTACTAGTCTCTTTCACTTACCCTTGCCTTTTTGTTTCGCGCTTTCAAGTTTATATAATGGGGATGGAAATACCTGGCCATGGGCCGGGCCGGGCCCTAAAAAGCCCACGGCAGAAAACTGAGGCCCAGGCCCTGCCATCGGGCCTACTTCGAAGCCCAAGCCCGGCCCAAGCCCTGAAAAGCCCGTCGGGCCTGGGGCCGTGGGCCGGGCCTCTTCCTTAAAATCCCAATTAGCCAAGCCCAAGCCCGGCCCGGCCCTGCTGGTGGGCTCAAAACTCAGGCCCAAGCCCGGCCCACGGGCAAGCCCGTCGGGCCTAGGCCCTGGATTTTAGGGCCGTGCCTGGGCGGGGCGGCCGGGCCGGGCCTGAGATGGCCACATAATGGAAAGAATCAAGGAGGGGGGGGGGGGGGGGGGGGGGGGGGGGGGGGGGGGGGGTCATCGACTAGAGTAGGTGGTGCATTGTTGCGCATTGATCAGAGTCGCTGGAAATGTCATGATTCAGGAAGGACAAAAAACAAGCAAAAAAAAATTTAATGTATAAAGAGTGTCGGCCTCCTCACAATGAGTCTTATGATCCGCTCACCAACTGCAATTGCAGACTCCCAAAAGATCTCCTAAAATGGACAACATATTGAGCTTTACAGAGAAGATGATAGATTGTAGCATGAACTCCAGAACACCAATAGAAAAAAACACCTCATGAAACTAGACACTCAAAGATCGAAAGTGTTCTTCTAGCCCCCAGCTCAAATGCTCCGTCTATGAACAGTAAAATCCAAAAAAATAGATAATTATTTTGAATTTTTTTTGACAACAAACATTCCTTAGTTTTCTTCCTGCGTTCAAATTTTCGTATGGAAGCCTGAGAAAAGAAATAACAAAATCAGCACTCAAAAATAGTCTTTTTGGAGCATCGAATTTGATTTTCCTCGTCGAGAGCATTTAAAATATTTTTTCTTCACAAAAATTTGCACATATGTAGAAAATTCAATAATGTTTGTTGCCAAAAAGAAAAATGAGATTTTTTATTTTTTTACTAGTTTTTCGATTTTACTATTCACGAGGGTGCATTTGAGCTCGACTATACAAACTCCATGTCCCTCAAAGATGCTATTCCTTGGCGTTGGTGCCATGGTGTATCTTGAGATATTTGTTAGTCCTGAAGATGTGTTGTCGATTCAAGCTGGAGCAAGTCTTGTGATCCCAGGAATGGACTCGTTGTCATGGCGGTTTTTATGGAATAGCGCAACACAACACTACAAGTGCCATGCTTACAAATCTTGGAACAGAGGACAAGGGGGGGGGGGGGGGGGGGGGGGGGGGGGGGGGGGGGGGGGGGGGGGGGGGGGGGGGGATTATTTCCATCCCGATTATATAAACTAGAAGTGTGAAAGAAAAGAAGGATAGGAAGGACCAAAGGCAAGGATAAGTGAGAGAGACTACTAGCATTGGAGTGTCCCTTGTTTCTTCACATTTTCACTTTCTCAATTTCTATGCCCATGAGCATGGGAGGCATCAGGAGAAAGCAATGCAACACACCGATGAGGATATGTAAGCAATCATCCATATTATCCTTTTCTTCCAGAAACTTAGGTGCTTTATATTCTTCAGCAAAGACATAAACTTAGAACTATATGCACAATTGAGCATTTGATGCCACTTTATACATATGAAGCTGCTTAAGTTACTCCAGTGCTCTCACTTCTTGTTTCAGGGATGCTTGGCATACAAGCAGCCACGAGTGTGACAGTTTGATCGAGGTTGGCCAGGAAAAAGCTACCAAAATGTCTGCAACTAGCATTGTACTAGCTCCGATGCCATCTTACCTTCACAACAAGCTCACGCTAGAATCTGCTCCGCTGCTCAAAATATGGAGGAAGCTCACGCGAAATTGCAACTAAGAAAGTTCATGAGTATGGGAGGCATCAGGACAAAGCAATGCAATGCAGTTCATGGACGGTGTAAACAACCATCCATGTTTCCAGAAATTAAGTATGTTACATACTCTCTAGGGTCAGAAAACAAAAAACTTTAGAACTATATGAGCAGTTCAGCATTCAATACCACTTTATACATATGAAGCTCCTTGACTTGCTCCTGCGCGCTCACTACTTTTCAGGTATCTTAGACAGACAATCACCCACATTAGAGACGGAGTTTCTGGCCTGGCCAGGAATTTGGTAGTCATTGTTCTAAAAATCTGGATACCCCATTCTATGGCCATATAGTTGGTCTAGTAAAGTATTCGTGAGAGTCATACATCATTAAAAAAATTGATGTCATGTACTCCGATTCAGATTCAGATACAGATATATATTGTTCACTCGACCGGACAATTGAGTTGACAATTTGCTATATGTGGATGAAGTAAAAAATATGCAGTTTGATGGACGATGCCATGCATAAGTTTCAGCAGAAATTCTCTCCCCGAACTCTTGAAGATTCAAGTTCACTGCATGCTGAATAATACATGTATGGTGTGGTAGTAATAGATTGAAGTGGCATTCAGAGAAAATGCCATGTAAACTGAGACAATGTGAAATCAGAATGACAGTGTAACGTGAGAGAATTGCTAGTATCTGAACATGTGTACAATACGTGTATGGAAGGGAATTGCTAGCATTAATTGCTGCAGTTTTGTTTTGTGTTGTCATTCAAATTAGTTGGAGACTGGTGAGAGGAATTGATCAGTTTTTGATCAATACCTGTTGGAGCAGAAAGTGATGGTGCAGTCAGGTGACTGGGCAGAGGTGGAGAGTACCTGAGAAGAAGCAAACGAGAGACAGAGCCAGAACCAGCGCACCCCCTCCAGAATTCCAATGTGACAACAACAATGAAAAGCTGAAGTATTGTGCATGGAACTTGCTTTCCATGGCTTCCTTCTTTGTTTGCTTCTTCCTACCATTTCTTCCTCAGATTCTCCAGTCAGTAAGCCTGGCTCTCCTTCCTTGTCCTCTGTTCCAAGATTTGCAAGCATGGCACTTGTAATGCTGTGTTGCCGCTATTCCATAAAAACCGCCACTCCTTCCTTGTCCTCTGTTCCAAGATTTGCAAGCATGGCACTTGTAATGCTGTGTTGCCGCTATTCCATAAAAACCGCCATGATAACGAGTCCATTCCTGGGATCACAAGGCCTGCTCCTGCTTGAATCGGCAACACATCTTCAGGACCAACAAATATCTCAAACTACACCATGGCACCAACGCCCCTGATATGCACAACGCCAAGGAATAGCATCTTTGAGGACATGGAGTTTGTACAGTCGAGCTCAAATGCACCCTCGTGAATAGTAAAAATCGAAAAACTAGTAGAAAAGATCAAAATGCTCTGGACGAGGAAAATCAAATTCGATGCTCCAAAAAGACATTTTTTGAGTGCTGATTTTGTTACTTCTTTTCTCTAACTTCCACAAATGTCATTTCATTACGAAAATTTGAATGCAGGAAGAAAACTAAGGAATGTTTGTTGTAAAAAAAAATCAAAATTGTTTTCTATTTTTTTGGATTTTACTGTTCATAGACGGACCACTTGAGTTGGGAATGAGAAGAACACTTTGGATCTTTGAGTGTCTAGTTTCATGAGGTGTTTTTTTTTTCTAGGTGTTCTGGAGCTCATGCTACACTCTATCATCTTCTCTGTATGTTGTCCGTTTTAGGAGATCTTTTGGGAATTTGCAATTGCAGTTGGTGGGGAATTTGCAATTGCAGTTGGTGGGGAATTTGCAATTGCAGTTGGTGAGCAGGTCATAAGTAGACTCATCTGTGGGGAGGCCGACACTCTTTATACTTTTTTTTTGCTTGTTTTCTATCCTTCCTGAATCATGACATTTCCAGTGACTCTGATCAATGCGCAACAATGCACCACCTACTCTAATCGATGACCGACGCCAACCCCCCTTTGATTCTTTCGATCCCTATTATATAAACTTGAACGCGAGAAACAAAAAAGAAAGGGTAAGCAAAAGAGGCTAGCAGAACCGGAGTGTCCATTGTTTCTTCGAATTTTCCCTTTCCCGGTTTCTATGTCCATGAGCATGGGAGGCATCAGGAGAAAGGAATGAAAGACAACCTCTAGAAAACGTAAGCAACCATCCATCCTTTCTTCCAAAAACTTAGTATGTGGCATACCCTAGGGCAAGAGAAAAATGCCAGAGAGACATAGAACTATTGAGCAATTCAGCATTCGACACCACTGTATATATGAGGCTCCTTAACTTACTCTTGCGCGCTCGCTTCTTTCAGGGATGTTAGACAGACAGTCAACCATATGAGAAGCAACGGAACCAAACCTGCCTAACACAAACTTAACATCCGCTACGATTCCTCTTGATATGAGGCCATCCCTCCTTTGTGAGAAGCTGTGGGCGTGTAGCTGCTCAAGGCGCCCCTGTTGTGCTCTGAATTTGATATAGATCCTCACAGTTACCAGGTGGCACAAGTTTTGCTTAGGCCGATGAAACAAACTACGCAGAGTTACATAGTAGTACACCGGTACAAAAGCAGCCTGTGGACTTCCTACTGTTACAGACTTGTACTGGTCAAGTTGTTGTGTTCTTCAGGCGTTCATTTCCTTTGGGAACTCCCACTGACTTCATCAAACTTTTTTCTGACCCTCTCACAAATCTAGCTGTCGGTCATCACTCATCCTCATTCTAGATTCTCAGCTCATCACTATTTTTCTTTGATTTCCTCCTTAATATGCAATGCTTCATGTTTCAATGATGTACCCACTATCTAGTTTTTTTTTTGAACGGTCACCAGGGGGGAGAGCTTCCCCACCTGAATATATTACCACTCAAATGAAGGTCGGAGGATTACAGCAGAAGTATGATTACAATTTCAGCTAGAAGGGATTGCAGAGGAGAGAAAATGTAGCCACTGTCTAGCAGAATTACTATCCTCGGTCTTTTTGAATCGGAAAACCCAAAGAGAGAAGTCAGCTACAATATTTCTTAGCGTTATTCTGAGAGAGTGGTCTTCGTTCCTCAACACGAGAGCATTTCTCGAGTCCCAGAGCTTCCAAGAAACTGTCAAGGCCACCGATGGCCAGATGTTGGGGTTGAGGCCCTGAATCGGCGGGTGTTGGTGAAGAGCAGTGAGGGAGGTCGGGGCAGGCAGGCCCAGGTGAGACCAAACTTGTGCTGCATAGGAGCAGGTGGAGATGAGGTGAAGAGCATCTTCATACGGGTCTTGACATCGTGGGCAGGCTGCGGATTGAGCTTAGCCGGTCGCGAAGGAGAAGCCACGCGAAGATCTTGACTTTGATCGGAACCTTGGAAGCCCAGACAAAATCATGGTGTGGATCAAAGGAGTCATCAGCAACAATGGAAGAGTATGCGTTCTTGGCTGAGAATGAAAGCCCATGCGTGAGAGACCGCTCGTCTGGTCTGTTGACCTGTTGGAAATCCTGCAACAGCAACAACACACAGTCCAACTCTCGAGCAGGAGCATTAGTAAGGCGGCTCCGAAGGTTCGATAATAAGCTGGTTTGCCAAACGGTAGCCACTAGCACCTTGTCATCAATGGAGTGTGAGTATAGGTGTGGGAAAACTTTGTGGAGAGGTGACTCGAGAATCCATTTATCTAGCCAAAAAAAGGTGGAGAGGCCATTGTAGGTGATCACAAAGGAGTGCTCAATTAGGAGGGGGAGGTTTTTGTTTATTATTTTCCAAAGAAAAGAGGGTCTGGAGGTTTTTGTTGCAATGCCCAGTGGATATTGGTGATGATACCACTGAGTCCAAGGGATGTTTGGGTGTTGCAAAATTTTGAAGGAGAATTTCATAAGCAGGCAGCGGTTCTGAATTTCTAGATTTTTAATGCCTAGACCACCAAGTTCTTTCGGTTTGCATACGTTTTTCCACGCGACCAGACACCTCGCACCCGTGCAAGTGTCCTCGTTGGACCATAAGAAAGATCGCCGGATGGCGTCGAGCTTAACAAGGATAGACTTAGGGAGGCGGAAGACGGACATGAAATATACAGCTAGAGAGTCGAGGACCGTTGTCAGCAAAGTTAGCCTTGCTCCACGGGAGAGCAGACGCGCTACCCAGCCGAAGAGGAATTTTCGAAAGCTGTCTATGATAGGGTTGAAAGCTGAGAGGGGTAGTTTGGTAGGGGAGAGAGGGAGACCTAGGTAGATTAACGGAAAGGAGGAGAAGTTACATCCGAGAGCTGCCACGATATTATTTTGAATAGAGGTATCCGTGGCAATGGTGAGAAGAGAAGTTTTTTGGAAGTTGATGACCAGATCATTCGCTAGGGCGAAATCGTGCAAGGTGGTTTTGAGGGTTGTGGTTGCGGCCACGCTAGCAGCAGCAATTATTAGTGTATCGTCAGCGTATTGTAAGGTTGCAGGGGGTTCATTTGATCGGAGAGGGTGGCATAATTCGTTCTGTCGGAAAGCCTGGGCGATCAATCTTTGAAGGACATCGGCAACGATGATGAACAAGTAGGGCGAGAATGGATCCCCTTGTCGAAGGCCACTTCTACATTGGATCCAGGACCCTGGATTGCCATTGAGGAGAATAGCCGTTTTGCCAGTCTGTAGAATGTTTTGGACCCATGCACAGAAGATTGGAGGGAACCCCCTTGCTTGTAAGATAGATATAAGAGAGGACCAGCAAATGGAGTCAAAAGCTTTTCTGAAATCCAGCTTGATAACCATGGTTGGAGCTTTTCTTGTGTGTCAAGCGCTGAGAATGTCGGCTGCATAGATGAAATTTTCTGCAATGTTGCGTCCGTGAAGGAACCCAGTTTGGTCATAGTGAATGAGAAGCGGGATAAGAGGTTTTACTCGGTTTGTGAGAACCTTGGCCACCGCTTTTGGGGTACAGTTTTGTAGAGAGATTGGTCGAAATGCATCGGGTGAGGTTGGAGCTTGGGTTTTAGGAAGGAGGACCATGAAGGCTCGGTTGAAGCGATCGAGAGAAGCTGTTTGATCATGGAATGCAGAAAAAAACGGGAGGATGGAGTGTTTGATTTCATTCCAGAATTTTCGAAAGAAAATGGGTCCAAATCCGTCCGGGCCTGGGTTGGCGTTGGTGTTCATGGTTAGAAAGGCGTGGTGGATTTCGTCTTGGGAGAACGGATTTGCAAGATCACGAAGCTGAGGTAGAGTTGTCGGGTATAGCTGGAGTAGGTTGAAGTTCCAGGTAGCGGTTTTTGTGGTCCCGATGAGTTGTTGGAAGTAAGTTTTTAGGATCTCTGCTTTGTGCTCATGCAGGAAGATTTCAGAGTCGTTATGGATAAGCATCGGGATTTTATTCGAGCGTGATCGTTGAGTGGCAGAGGCGTGGAAGAACCTAGTGTTTTCATCGCCGTCAACGGCCCCCCTAATCTTACCTCTCTGTTTCCAGAAGGAATTTTTTTGTTTGATAGCACTTTGTAACAGGTTTGTAATTGTGAGTCTAAGTTTCTGTTCAAGCAGGGAGAGGGGGGCAATTTCCTCGTTCAGGTCGAGAGCCAGAATTGCAAGTTTGCAATTTGCCTCCCGTTGGTAGATGGGCCTAAGAGATTTGGCCCAAGATTTGAGGGCTGAGCGAGTTTTTTTTCAGTTTTTGAGCGAGAGAAGCAGCAGAGTCCGCAACAGGCCCATTGTTGTTTTCTACATTGGGCTGCCAAAAGTTTTGCACTATGGTTCTGCAGGCCTGAAAAGAGGTCCAGTAACGTTCAAAACGAAAAAGGCGGGAGGATGGGATAGATGTGGAGACAGTAACCAGGAGCGGTACGTGATCGGAGGCGAATCGAGAGAGGGAGGTCAGGTGCGAGTTGGGAAAGAGCGCATCCCAGGCTAGGTTTATAAGAACTCTGTCTAGTCGTATTAGCGTGGGGGACGTCCTCTTATTTGACCACGTGAATTGGCGGTCAAGAAGAGGGAGTTCGAACAGCGCAAGTTGATCAATGGTGTCATTGAAGGCATCGGCCTCAGATCGTCGAAAATTATTATTGTTCTTTTCATTAGGGAAGCGGATTAGATTGAAATCACCGATGAGAAGCCATGGGGATTGTGGTGGTGGTTCGATTTGTTTGAGCTCTTCTAGGAATTCTAGTTTTAGATCCCTTTGCGAGGGAGCGTAGACGTTGGTTATAAAGATGTTGTGTTGCGAGGCAAGGCATGAAAGGGTTAGGGTGGAGGTAAAACGTCTATGGTCACAGTTAAGAAGTGAAAAGCAACGTGAGTTAGTGGCAGAGAGAATACCACCCGCAGAACCAATAGCGTCGAGGTGGTTATTTGAATCAAGGAAACGTGGCAAGATCGAGCGCAGTTTAATGGTGTCCGGTTTGTGTAACTTAGTTTCTTGAAACAAAGCGATCGATGGGCGCAACTGGTTGATTTCAGAGAATACATTAGCACATTTGTCATTATCACCTAGTCCGCGAACATTCCTACCCATACTATAATACTTCAATTGGTGTCAATCTCAAGGATCAACTATGAAGGTGTGCTTCATCTTTGAATAAGAACTAATGTGCTATGAAGTACTTGAAGAAGATTTCGTCCTTACAAAGATCACCCTAAATATACCTTTTTCTCATTTTGCTTATTACAGTTTGGTACATGTAGTGCAAAATGTCATGTCGGTTCACTGAATCAACATAGTAGTGTTACTGTACTTGTTGTATAGAGCAGTATTCCACCAGTTCCTTGTTGCAAAATGTCCTCTGGGTTCACTGAATCAATATATATAGTACCGTTGTACTTGCAATAACTTTAACACTATCATAAAAATATTTAGTTGTGACCAACTTTTGGCAAACGGGGGATGGTAGGTTTCAACTTCCAAGGACAACAGACCAATACATCCATTTGGCTTTCATGAAACTAGTGACACAGAGATTGCAATCTATAATCGGCTTGGCTTGGTGTGGAAAATAAGTAGTGGTACTAATGACAAACATGAGGAATAGGATATGCAGAACTGAGTTAGTTTAGACCGGCAGAAATGCAGATTATGTGTGATGTTTGCACAGCAAGATTGGAGCAGCCTACAGGAAGCATTAAAAGGTGTACTGGAAGTTCCAGGCTTTTATGGACCATTTCATGCACACTTACACCAGAACAGATGATTAAAGAGGCAGAAGGGGGAAAAAAATCACTTCTGTTGTTTATATATCCAAATAAAAACAACCACATGGCCACATCGGAGTGACAGTGTAGAGATTTGATGAACGAATTACCTATACTTTCTGTTTCTCAGAAGAAGAAAACCCTACAAAAATAACTATATCAGGATCAGGTTAATTTACTCTTGGATTAACCCTTAATTACAGTTGGAGTGCAAATTGCAACGCCAGGAAGCTAGAGAGAAACATCAGGGGACAACTACAATAGAAACTGGGCTTGTGATAGAAAAATAGAAAAAATGGATCTGGGCCATCGGATTGAACATGCATGGTACAGATTGTAGTGGAGGGATCCCAGGCCACTTAAAAGTACTTTTTATGAAAAAAAACCTACCACTAGTTAGATATAAAACAGGAGTTTTGCAGTAACCACCTCAACTTTCTCATATCAAATCATTCTGACCGTAGTAAAAACAATATTTTCAAATCTTCAGTTCATTGATACCTCCTCCCTTAGTTCTATAAAATCTATTGCATGAAATCTGTAGTATATTTGATTTCTCTGGCAGCTTCTGCTACATCACATATCATGCAAGAAATCCAAACATGTTGGTCGCTAAGGAGTATGTGAACCTCACCACAAATATTTGAATATATGGGAATTAATACATCTACTTTAAGCAAACATACATTTCGAACTGCACGACCCAGACAAGACACAACAAAAGAGACACACATACATATTACATTGCATGAGAGGATAATCTTGGGTACATCATGGGTAAGACTAAGTATGAATGACTAAACTAATCACTTATAAAGAAGCATTGCCATTAAAAAACTGCATCAACTTTACTAGCTTGCGTCCAGCCTTTGCCTCCAGTTCTAGTGCTTTTTGCTCATCAAGCTTCTTGTGCTGGGAGATCAAACATAACAAATATGGTTCAGTTAGCACAGGTCCATGTAAGTGTCATAGATTCGACACTTTCTACGAAGTATACATGCTCACAAACTGAAATAGAGGAGTATAGAGGGGTTTTCTAACCAGAAGCATAGCTGCTAGCTGACGCATGCAAGAACGAAGACCAAGTTAATTCAAGAAACCCAAGACTGTAAAAGAGTATAGAACGAGAGCATGCAAAATGAGTACTTCGAAGTCATGCATTGTTGATAAAGGCGTTGACATAGCCGACCCGCCATTGTTGTGCATCGTTGATCAAGGAATCGACGTGGCCGACCAGCTGGCAGCCACATCAAGCTCGACGGCCACCTCCTGGCGGCCTGAGGGGCATCTCGTCACAGGAGCGGAGACAATCAGTTTGGCACGCGGTCGCGACCACCCAGCAGTCCGCGCGTGCAAGGTCGAGGGCTCGAGGCAGAACTTAAAGATGCTAGAGGAGGCGCACGTCACAGCACCACCCGACCCTGCAGCCACGGCCACTGCAACTCTCTCTCCATAACCAATCTTTTCTCTTTGCTGGGCCAGAATGGTTAGCAGTAAAAATTATTTAGTAAAAAATACATGCTATGCACTTATGATATCTCATTTTCTATCATAACCAAAAAATATACTTTCAACCAACCTAAATACAACTATTATTCGGTATTCACCACATGTAATGCCTATCTAGCGAGTATCACAGGTTGTGACCATCGATAGAACACAACAGGGACCTTATAGTTTTAACCATGGACATGGAAATCTCTCGGTTGTTTACTTTACCTCCTACTTGTTCGGCACCTATGGCTTGCAATAGTACATGACACATGATAAGGGTGTATACTGTCCTATCAAACATGACTGAATCATGGACTTTAACATGGAAAAAGGTAAGAAATTGTATTGCATAATATTCGAAAGTGTGTGTACCTCTTGAGAGAACGATTGTTTCTTTTTAGGTGTACTGGAATCATCAATGACAAGCATTGGGGAATTAATCTCTGCAAACTATTGACCGATTCCACTGCTGCAAACAATTTTTTTGCAAAAACATCACACAAGGGATTAACAGAATGTTAGGTACATCAGCGTATTCTTTACTTCCTTACACCGATGTTCTGTCCTGATAGTGCTGGTCCTGGTGTGCTAATGCCGACATTTTTACTTGGCACTGCTCTCAAGGTGCCTCAGATTGCAATTAAAATGGATGTATATCATAGGCTTTAATCTTTGATAGCCAGTTCATTTGTCGCGGCTATTGTTGGAACTTGGAATACTATTCTTGCTCGTTGGCTTGCTTAATGCCATCGATCATGTTGCTGTGGTTGCACATCTAAAGGAGCTTGGAACGAGTAAAAAGCTTCATGGTTGTTTCATGGTACCTCCCTTTGCAACATTGCTAGTGATGTTGTTTTACTCGTAGTCTGAGGCAGCTTCTATATATGCATAAAACAAAGTAGTACCTACCTGATCCACATGTCCAAGATTTGAAGAGAGCTTCTTAGTTTTCCTCTTAAAGATAAGAAGAAACTATTGGTGGAAAAATCCGAAGCAACATGAATCCAAATTTTGATATGCTCACAAATGGGTCTATTTCAATTTTTTTGCCTAGTAAAATGAATTACTTTATTTACAGCTTTGTCAAGCTATTGACCCTGTATATGGTACTGCAGATACTAAGCTTTTTAGTGAATTGTCCTAAACTTCAAAACCCTAAGATTATCCAATCACCCTCAACCTCCCAGCTTGGTTCTGCAAAGTACTTAAACAAAAGTTGCAAATTAGAGTACCAAACCACCAAGGACAGTAGCAACACACCTTCAAATCGAAGTTAAAGTGCATCGTTCACACATGAGCAGATTTGACATGAACAAGTAAAGGAAAATAGAACTACAAGGATGAATAAATTTACTTCAAAGTAAAATTGGGAGTATTTACCAGGAAAATGAATCACCATGTTGAAGATTTGTAGGTTCGCACGACGTCGCATTACTGGTCGGGAAGGAGCCAAGGAGCTGGCGACCGGCTTACCGCCGACGAGGGGGAGGAGTACACGAGCTGATCCTGGAGCTTGAGAGAAGAGAGGGAGAGGAGGCGACCAACCAACCGCTGCCGGAGATTCAGATCAGATGAACTACGATCTGATCTGCCTCAAACAGCGCCTCCAGCGACACAACGGCCAGGAGCCATCGGAGAGATGGTACAGCAACTCCACCCTGCATACTCGTCCAGCTTGGAGAAGGGATCTGGGCCGCCGCCTCCGCCGCCACTGTTGGGGGAGATTTTGTGTGCTGCCGCTGCGTAGGTGATTTGGACAAGAACGACGAGGACAGCGGGACCAAATTAGCTTACAGGGAGGGACCTTTTTACAAATTGTGCTCACAAATTGCTCCACTCCAATCTGGGCCATCAATCTCGGATCTGATGGTCCAGATCCATTTTTCTATTTTTCTATCACAAGCACAGAGTCTATTGTAGTTGTCCCCGAAACATCAGGGTGCTCGGCCAAGTCACTGCAGGAGAGCCAGTTGTTGTGGCATGAGCACACTGATTGCTTCCAAGAACAATAGAATGTACAAGACACACGGATAGAAATAGATTGACGTGCCATTCAGAAAAGTGTCACGTAAATCAACACAATGTGAAATCAGAATGACACTATATGAAAGATAATGCTAGTATGATTGCTGCAGTTTTGTTTTTGTGTTATCATTCAATGAAATTGGAGGCCAGTGAGAGGATGATCAATTGATCAGTACCTGTTGGAAAGGGGGGGGGGGGGGGGGGGGGGGGGGGGGGGGGGGGGGGGGGGGGGGGGGGGGGGGGGGGGGGGGGGGGGGGGGGGGGGGCCCTTGCAAATTCGAATGCGACAACAACAATGGAAAGCTGAAGTAATGTGCATGGAAATTGACCAATGCATGGGTGAAAAAATACGTGAGAGGGAGGTGAGCTTAGGAATGCAGGCCATGGAAACCCTTGCTTCTCATTGCTTACCTCTATCTTCCTACCATTTCTTGCCTCAGATTCTCCAGTCAGCTCTCCTTCTTTGTCCTCTGTTCCAGGAATTGGAAACATGGCACTTGTAAGTTGTAATGTTGTGTTGCCGATATTCCATAAACCATCGAGACTTCGCTCCTGTTTGAATCAGGACCGACATATATCTCAAGCTAACCAAAAAAACTGCACACAGGACTACACGATGGAACCGACATGCCTGATATGCGATTTTCACATAATACAAGAGACAATATCAGACATCGTTGCATTATCTTGATGCGATGTTAAACTGACATCATACGAAGATTACGTCATAATCTAAGCTGTCACACTAAGGAACCACTTTTACACAGAAGATGTAGCTGGCCACAAGTAGAGCACGACTGCATCAAACTAGTCGATGGTTGTCACTATCACACATTTTTATGAGTGGAATGGAACTATAGCTTTTACTGGGGACTGCAATCTCTGAAGCCATTTCCTAGAATGTCAAAAATGATCAGCCATCGAACAAGTTGACCCTATAATGACCGGCGAGGTTCTTGATGGTCCCATTTTGCACGATGCTCTCAAGCATGTCGTACTTGTAGTAGTTGGAGTCAAGCATTATCTGTTGCTGAGTCGCCAGCTCCTTCTCCTCCTCCAGTACATTCTGAAGGGAGAAAAAAAAATCTCAATGAACTATGGCTCTGAATACAAGTAACAACCAATGCTAAAAGCAACTGTATTTTGTTTTAAAGAACAACATCCTCGTCAAAATCCACAAAATACTGTGTACAATGTAGGTAGGTTCCATCCAAATGGTGCAAGCATGATAAATTGATAATGAATGCAAAAAAGATATGTTGACATCTCTGGTTGCAGTTGCATATGCCCTATTAGGTTCTTTGTTCTGCATTCCAGAGCAATAGTTTGTTCCTAACTTCCTATAAGTAGATAAGATCAGTCATAAATCAACTACTTCACCCCTTTGTCAAAAAAAATATCATCTACTTCACCTTGACGAGTGCCATATTTTCTGCGAAACAAAAGAAAGTGGGTACAAAAGGCAAGGATAAGTGAATGAGACTACTAGCATTGAAGTTCCATTGTTTCTTTGCATTTTCACTTTCTCCATTTCATTGTTCATGAGTATGGGAGTCATCAGGAGAAAGCAGTGCAGTGCACTGATGACGACCTGTAGCAATCATCCATATTCTTCCAGAAACTTAGATGTTTGATATTCTTCATCAGTGAGAGTGCCACACGGATTCAGAGAGACAAAAATTCATCTCCGTCGATCTCATGTGGAGTGGTCTAGCTGTGATTATGGAGGGGGGGACGAGATGCAGTCAATGCATGTGGTGGCATGTTCTACTCTCATGCGATGATAAAGACTCATTGTTTCTATCTTCCTTGTCCACTAAGGATCTCCCAATAATTTTATCAAACTTTTTGTTGACCTTCTCACAAATCTAGTTGTCAGTTATCAGTTATCACACATCCTACATCTAGCTTCTCTGCTCATCACTCTTTTCTTTAATTTCCACTTTAATATGCAATAATGCAAAGCTTCATGTTTCACTGATGTACCCACTATATCTGCACTATCTAAGATATCCCTACTATAATACTTTAATCGGTGTCAATCTCAGGGATCTATTATGAAAGTGTGCTTCGAATATTTGGGAACTAGCATGTTACAAATTGCTCGTAGTAATTTTCATCCTTAGAATGATCACCCTATTTTTTTATTTTACTGGTTATAATTTGATACACATAGAGCAACACTGTCAGTGCCTTGTTGCAACATGTCATGTTGGTTCACTGAAACAACATAGTACCACTATACTGGCAGTAATGCACATGACAGGATCATAGCAGCATTTAGTGGTGACCAGCTTTTGGCAAATGGAGGGCAGTAGGTTCCAATTTCCAACTTTCCAAGGAATGACTGACCACTTGCTTGCATTTGGCTTTCACGAAATAGTGACGGACAGATATGGCAATCTGTAATTTCCTTGGCTTGATATGCTAACAAATAATTGTAGTATTACTAATAGTAAACATGAGGAATAATAGTAGTATTACTAATGACAAACATGAAGAATAGAATAAGATATGCAAGACATACGCTATATATGATGCATTTAGACTTCAGCTCGACAAAGGAGCTTGGTGCCAAGGAACATCTTTGCATGTCCAGTATCACAAGGTGTTTCTTTAAAACCAAGGCAAAATATTTGCTTCATCTATTAATGAAGGGGAAGATGGTTGTCTGGTTAATTAGCGAAAAACTAGGTGAAAACCATCACTAACTTGAACAACAAAGGCAACCAAGCATCAATCCTAAAGGCAAGCATGCAAGCCCCAAACAAAGAGTTGTTGTTCTGGAGCTGAAGCTATAGTCCGTCATCTTCTCTGCAAAGCTCGATCTGTTGCGAAAAGTGCTTTCAGCTATCGGGCTCCATGGCTCTTGATATTTGAAAATTTTGAAAAACACACCTCAGTTGCGAAAAAAATCTTAAATCAAATGCGTGAATACATACACACATTCCCAAGGCCCGGTAAAAATCTGAAAAAGAAATACTTTGTATTTTGAGAAATACAAAAAGAGAAATTTCTGACAGAAATGGCACCCCTTTTCTCCTATACATTGTTAGAAATTTGTTTTTTTTTCTCTATAGCCCAAAATAAAACGAGATTTCTACCAAGACTTGCCACGGGTACTCAGAATGTGTATATGTATCCCTAGGAAATTTTCATTTTTTTTAACTTCCGAAACACGAATTTCAAAATGTTTAAATATAGAGAGCAGTGGAGCTCGGGTGCTGCAATCCCTCTCTCCGATCTGTTTTCCATTTTAGGAGATCTCTTTTGGAATTGCAACCGCAGTCAGTGAGCACATCATAAGTAGACTTGTTCATGAGGAGACCATGAGTATAAAATGGCATTCTTTATACGTTAAAGTTTTCACCTGTTTCTGCCTTTCCTGGATCATGATATCTCCAGTGACTCTGATCAATGTGCAACATTGTACCACCTACTCTTCTGAATCCACCACCTACCTCTCCTCCCTTCTTGATTATTTCCATCCCCTATTATATAAAGTAGAAGTGTGAAAGAGAAAAAGGGTAGAAAGGGCCAGAGGCAGACAAGTAAAAGAGACTAGTAGCGTTGGAGTTCACATTATTTCTTTACATTTTCACTTTCTCAATTTCATTGTCCATGAGCATGGGAGGCATCTGGAGAAAGCATTGAAGTACACCTACCTGGTTCTGTAAGCAATCATCCATATTATCCTTTTCTTCCAAAAACTTAGATGCTTGATATTCTTCAGCTAGGACATAAACTTAGAACTATATGCGCAATTGTGCATTCGACGCCACTTTATAAAGCCGCTTAAGTTCCTCCAGTGCTTTCACTTCTTCTTTCAGGGATGCTAGGCAGACAAGCACCCACAAGAATGATACTTCGATCAAGGTTGGCCAGGAAAAAGCTAACAAGATGTGAACAGCTAGAATTGTACTAGCTTTGATGCCATCTTACCGTTCCAACAAGCTCAGGCTGCAAACTGCGTCGCCACTCAAAGTAATGGGGAAGCTCATGAAAATTGCAATTAAGCAAATTCGTAAGTATGGGAGAAAGCAACACATCACAAATCATGGATGATGTAAACAACCATCCATGTTTTTCTTTTCTTGCAGAAATTTAGTATGTTACTACATACTCATGGGTCAGGAAAAGAACTTAGAACTATATGAGCAATTCAGCATTCAACACCATTTCATATATATCTGAAGCTCCTTACTCCTACACACTTACTTCTTTCATGTATCTTAGACAGACAATCACCCACATTAGAGACAGCAAAATCGAACCTGCCCAATCAAAACATAACATCCACTATAAATTCACTAGATCCGAGGACACCCTACCTTTGTGACAAGCCTCGTGTGTGTAGCTACTCCAGTCGCTCCTATTGTGCTGTGGATTTGATTCAGATCCTGGCAGTTATCAGGTGGCGGAATGGAGAACAAACTGCACAGAGTTACTAAGTAGTAGTACACATGTAAGAGGCAGGCTGTGGACTTTGGTCGATTGGTTACAAGTACACTTATCAGTTAACGTAAATTGCTAGTTGGCTGCAAGCTACACATTGAATAAAGCTAGCCAACACTGGAGTTTCAGGCCTGGCCATAAATTTTTGTCAGTTATTGTTGTTCTACAAACATGGATATCCCATTCCATCACCATATAGTTGGTCTAGTAAAGTATACGTGAGTCATACATTCATTAAAAAATTGATGTCATATAGAATACTAGAGAAGCTTCAGAGTTCAGATACAGATATATACAGTTCACTTGATTAGACAATTGAGTTGACAATTTGCTATATATGGATAAACTCAAAAACATGTAGTTCGATAAACGATATCATGTATAAGTTTCAGATTACGGGAGGAGGCCTCTCCGGCTAGAGGAGACCGCGATGATGAAGCAGCAAGCCTGGATGGCCAGTTCTTCCTCCCTGTCCTCTTCCTCGCCTGCTTCCCCCGGGGGGGGGGGGGGGGGGGGGGGGGGGGGGGGGGGGGGGGGGGGGGGGGGGGGGGGGGGGGGGGGGGGGGGGGGGGGGGGGGGGGGGGGGGGGGGGGGGGGGGGGGGGGGGGGGGGGGGGGGGGGGGGGGGGGGGGGGGGGGGGGGGGGGGGGGGGGGGGGGGGGGGGGGGGGGGGGGGGGGGGGGGGGGGGGGGGGGGGGGGGGGGGGGGGGGGGGGGGGGGGGGGGGGGGGGGGGGGGGGGGGGGGGGGGGGGGGGGCCCATTCTTGTTCTCCCTTCCCTGTATGCTTTCCAAATCATGTTGCCATCTTCCTCCTAAAGCGCTTCTGGACGGAGGGTACCTCCGCTGGAAGGACTCTGTGTTGTTCTCTCACAAATCTAGCTGTGGTACATCACAGTACCTGGGAGTGCAAATTGCAATGCCAGGAAGCTGGAGAACAGCGTCAGAAGCATTAGGGCAGAGGTGCTCAGCCAAGAGCTCTAGGAGCCACTGCAAATGAGCCAGTTGTTGTGGCACAAGCACACTGATTGTCCCTAGAACAATAGAATGTACAAGACACACTGATAGTAATAGATTGAAATGCCTTATGCCATTCAGCGAAGGGTCATGTAAACTGACACAGTGTGAAATCAGAATGATAATATACGAAATATAATGCTAGCATGATTGCTGCAGTTTTGTTTTTATGTTATCATTCAAAGAAGTTGGAGGCCAGTGAGAGGAATTGATCAATACCTGTTTTTTTTTTTGGACCTCGGAACAGTAGGGGAGCCCCCTACATGTCCATGTGATCTCCCACGTCCCACTGACTTCATCAAACTTTTTGCGGACCCTCTCACAAATCTAGCTGTCAGTTATCACCCATCCTCATTCTAGCTTCTCTGCTCATCACTCATTTCTTTAATTTCCTCAATATGCCAAGCTTCATGTTTCACTGATGTACCACCTATATCTACACTATCTAAAATATCAGGGATCAATTATGAAGGTGTGCTTCATCTTTGAATATTGGGAACTAATGTGCTACAAATTACTCAATATTCAGGCTTGGTCAGGAACTTAGGCCAACAAATAATAGTAGTAGTACTAGTGACAAACATGAGGAACGGGATATGCAGACTTACTAAGTTAGTCTACACCTGCACAAATGCTAGAATATGTGTCATGGTTGCATAGCAAGATTAGAGCCTACAGGTAAATGTTATTGAAAGGTGTACTGAAAGATCCAGGCTTTTAGGGGCCGTTTCATGCACAGATGCTGTCTCCACTGACACCGAAATAGATGATTAAATGGCAGTGGGGGAAAAACAATAACTTTTGTTATTTATATATCAAAAGAAAAACAACCACATGGGAGTGACAGCGTAGAGATTTGATGAATCAATTACGTGTACTTTCTCTTTTATCAGGAGAAGATCAGGCTACACAAATAACTATATCATGGATTGTTCCGAACTAACCCTTAATGACACTGGGAGTGCAAATTAGCGTCAGAAGCGTTAGTGCAAAAGTGCTCGACCAAGAAATGTGGGAGCACTGAAAATGAGCCAGTTGTTGTGGCACGATCACACTGATTGCTTCCTAAAACAATGGAATGTACAAGAGACACAGACAGTAATAGATTGAAGTGCCATTCAGAGAAGTGTCATGTAAACCGACGCAATGTGAAATCAGAATGATAATATATGAAAGATAATACTAGTATGATTGCTGCAGTTTTGTTTTTGAGTTATCATTCAAAAAAGTTGGGGGCCAGTGAGAGGAATTGACCAGTTGATCAGTATCTATTGGAGCAGAAAGTGATGGTGTAGCCAGGTGAATGGGAGCAGGTGAAGAGCACGGGGGGGGGGGGGGGGGGGGGGGGGGGGGGGGGGGGGGGGGGGGGGGGGGGGGGGGGGGGGGGGGGGGGGGGGGGGGGGGGGGGGGGGGGGGGGGGGGGGGGGGGGGGGGGGGGGGGGGGGGGGGGGGGGGGGGGGGGGGGGGGGGGGGGGGGGGGGGGGGGGGGGGGGGGGGGGGGGGGGGGGGGGGGGGGGGGGGGGGGGGGGGGGGGGGGGGGGGGGGGGGGGGGGGGGGGGGGGGGGGGGGGGGGGGGGGGGGGGGGGGGGGGGGGGGGGGGGGGGGGGGGGGGGGGGGGGGGGGGGGGGGGGGGGGGGGGGGGGGGGGGGGGGGGGGGGGGGGGGGGGGGGGGGGGGGGGGGGGGGGTGTATAGTCCCTTTTCGGTACATCCCCGTTGTATAAGGGGTTTCCTGCACTTTACCACACATGTATATGTAATGGCCTTTGGCCCTCAGTGAATACTAGTTGCTGATTATCCAACATGGTATCAGATGCTAGGTTAGCCCCTTCCTCCCGCACGATGCAACTCCGTGCACCTCGTACCTAGTCTCCGGCCGACGTCTCCGGCCGCCGCGCTGCTGTCTCCGGCCAGCTTCTCTCCACCCCATGGCGCAGCTCTGCTCCGCCCCGGCTCGGCCGCTGCTCCGCGCCGTGCTCCGCCCCGGCCGCCGCAGCTCAGATCCGCCCCGGCCGCTGCAGCTCTGCCCCGCCCCCAGCCGCTGCAGCTCTGCTCCGCCCCGGCGCGGCCACTGCTGCTCCGCCCCGGCTCGCCCACCTCCGCCACGCCCCGGCCGCCGTGCCTCCACCCCGGCCCGGCTCGCCCCCAGCCCCCGTAGCTTCGCCCCGGCTCGGTCCGGCCTCAGCCCGGCTCGGCCCTGCCTCCGGTTGCCTCGTTCGGCCGGCGTCTTGCCCGGCGACCCGGGGGACCGAGCCAGCCGGTTCCCACTTGCCCTGTTTGCTCGGGCTCGTTCCTGCTCGCTCATTTTCTCCCGATCCTGATTGATCTAGATCGGGTCTCCTCCCTCCGTTGACTTAAAAAAAAAAGAGTCCTCATGTCTTCTTCGGCCTATGTCGCTGTTCCTCGGTGCTCGGTGATCTTCGATGGTACCAACTATGCTGAGTTTGTGGGATTCCTGTGCATTCATATGCACGGGCTTCTTCTGTGGGGTGTTCTCTCAGGCGAGGTCCCTTGTCCGCCATGCCCCGTTGCTCCAGTGGCCCCTGTCCCGCCGGTGCCGCCAGTTCTTGCTGCTGATGCTTCTCAGGCTGACCGGGATGCAGCCAAGGCTCTCGATGATGCTGTGGTTGACGCTTATGATCAGCAGGTATCAGCCTATTCCGATGCTCTTTTTGCCTACCGCGATGATCTGTCTGCTTACACTCAGTGGTGCAATGATGATGCTCGCGCTGCTGCTGTTCTCACTGCGAGTGTACTCCCTCAGTTTGCTTCGGAGTTCATGGGACTCGGCACAATTGCAGCGATGTGGTCTTATCTCTGTCAGCGCTATCAGCCCTCTGGTGATGCTCTCTACCTTTCTGTGGTGCGTCAGGAGCATGCACTCCAACAAGGTGATTCCTCTGTTGATGAGTTCTATTCACAGTGCTCTGCCATCTGGCGTCAGCTTGACTCTCTTCGGACAGTTGTTTGTGGAACTTGCCGTTGCTATCAGACTACACGGTCCGATTTGGAGTTTCAGAGGGTCCATGAGTTCTTATCTTGTCTTCGTTCTGAGTTCGAGCCTCGACGTGCTCACTTGCTTGCTCGTGGTCGTGTGCCTATCTCGGAGGTGCTTGCCGAGCTTCGTGCTGAGGAGACCCGCCTTCGCTCTGCTGGGTTGCTTGCGATTCCATCAGTGTTGGCTGCCCGAGCTCCTGTGTCCTCTGTTCGTCTCACTGCTCCACCGCTACTGCCCACACCTTCAGGGGGGGGGGGGGGGGGGGGGGGGGGGGGGGGGGGGGGGGGGGGGATTGGTCGCCCTCTCTATGTTGAGAAGGGCCGGTCGCGCCGTGACACCTTCTGTGGCTACTGCTCTTGGCCAGGTCACCTAGAGTCTAATTGCCATGAGAAGAAGCGAGACCAGAGGCGCTCCTCTTCCAGTGGGACTCCTGGATATTCCTCGACTCAATCACTCACTGACCAGGACATTGTGCGGCTCAAGCGCCTTCTGGCTTCCTCCGGTTCTTCATCGATGGGTTTTGCTACTGCTGTGACTGCCTTCCCCACCTCATCATCGCCAGCATCTACACCGTCAGGTACATCTTCGTGGGTTCTGGACTCTGGAGCTTCCTTTCATATGTCCTCTGATTCTTCCGCACTGTCTTCTCTTCGCCCTCTTAATTCTCCTATTAATGTTCTTACTGTCGATGGCACATCTCTTCCGTTTGCTAGTCATGGTATTCTTTCCACTCCGTCCTTTTCGGTTCCTAGTGTTTCTCATGTTCCTCGCCTTACCATGAATCTTTTTTCCGCTGCCCAACTTACTGATTCTGGTTGTCGTGTCATTCTTGATACCGACTCTTGCTCCATTCAGGATCATCGCACCAAGATTTTGGTTGGTGCTAGCCCCTGGCGCCGTGAGTCAGAGGGCCTTTGGAAGGTTGACTGGCTTTGTGGTCCTTCCGCTGCCACCACTTCTGCCAGTTCTCATGCTCTTGCTGCCTCCTCGTCTGCGTCCTTCCAGCAGTGGCATCATCGCCTTGGTCACATCCGTGGCTCTCGCTTGTCATCATTAGTGCGTCAGGGCCTCTTAGGGTCTGCATCTGGACACGCTTCTTTACATTGTAATGGTTGTCGACTTGGCAAACAGACCCAGTTACCTTATCCTATCAGTGAGTCGGTATCTCAGCATCCTTTTGACTTAGTTCATTAGGATGTCTGGGGTCCTGCTCCCTTTGATTCGAAAGGTGGTCATCGCTACTATGTTTTGTTTATTGATGATTTCTCTCGCTACGCTTGGCTCTACTTCATGAAATCTCGTAGCAGGTTCTTTCTATATACAAACGATTTGCTGCCATGGTTCACACCCAGTTTTCCACACCCATTCGTACTTTTCGTGCTGACTTCGCTGGAGAGTATATCTCCCAGCGGTTGCGTGGTTTTCTCGCGGAACAGGGTACTCTTGCCCAGTTCTCTTGTCCTGGTGCTCATGCTCAGAATGGCGTTGCGGAACGTAAGCATCGTCATTTGCTTGAGTCGGCTCGTGCTCTGATGATTGTCGCTTCCCTTCCACCCCACTTTTGGGCTGAGGCTGTTTCTGCATCCACCTACCTCATCAACATTCAGTCATCAATTGCCCTGCAGGGTGGTATTCCTATGGAGTGTCTCACTGGTCGTTCTCCTGACTACTCAGCCCTTCGTATGTTTGGGTGTGTGTGCTATGTCCTTCTCGCCCCGCGAGAACGCACCAAGCTGACTGCTCAGTCGGTTGAGTGTGTTTTCCTTGGCCACAGTGATGAGCACAAGGGCTATCGCTGTTGGGACCCTATTGGTCATCGTTTGTGCATCTCGCGTGATGTGACTTTTGATGAGTCTCGCTCTTACTACCCACGCCCTTCTTCCTCGAGCTTCTCTGTGGACGGTATTTCTTTTCTTCTCCTTACCGATACACCCTGCTATGTGCCTCATGTTTCACATTTTCCTCCTGCACCTCTCATTCATTCTCATTCACCACCGACACCATCTTCCCCATCCTCCTCCTCCACCTCTCCACCATCATCTCCAGTCCGTCATCCTCTCTCACCGTTTCCTCTCCACTATACTCGCCGCCCTTGTACTGAGGATGCTTCCCCTGACGCGCCTTCCACCTCTGGTGCACCTCTGTTCACGCCTCCCCCGGTTCACAACCTCCGTGCTCGGCCTCTCCCCCCGCCTGATCGCTATTCTCCTGATCGGTATGGTCTCTCTGTTATTGCTAAGCCCACTTCCTATCGGACTGCCATGACTCAACCTGAATGGCAGCTTGCGATGGCGGAAGAGCTTGCTGCCCTTGAGCGCTCTGGCACATGGGATCTGGTTTCCCTCCCTTTCGATGTCCGTCCCATCACCTACAAGTGGGTCTACAAGATTAAGACTCGCTCCGATGGTTCTCTTGAGCGCTACAAAGCTCGTCTTGTGGCCCGTGGTTTTCAGCAGGAGCAGGGACGCGATTATGATGAGGCATTCGCTCATGTGGCCCACATGACCACTGTCCGCACTCTCCTTGTTGTGGCTTCTGTTCGTCATTGGTCTATCTCTCAACTTGATGTCTAGAACGCTTTTCTCAATGGCGAGTTGCGTGAGGAGGTTTATATGCAGCCACCACCGGGGTACTATGCTCCTGATGGTATGATCTGTAGACTTCGCCGCTCCCTCTATGGTCTTAAACAGGCCCCTCGCGCCTGGTTTGAGCGCTTCGCCTATGTGGTGACTGCCGCTGGTTTCTTGCCCAGTGATCATGATCCCGCGTTGTTTGTTCACATGTCTCCTCGTGGTCGGACTCTTCTCCTTCTCTATGTTGATGACATGATCATCATTGGTGACGACTCTGACTACATTGCCTTTGTTAAGGCTCGCCTTCGCGACCAGTGGGGGGGGGGGGGGGGGGGGGGGGGGGGGGGGGGGGGGGGGGGGTTGAGATCTCCTCGACCTCTGATGGCTTCTACATCTCCCAAGAAAAATATATTTAGGATCTTCTTTCTCGCGCTGCTCTCGGTGATGAGCGCACAGTTGTGACTCCTATGGAGCTCAACGTTCAGCTTCGTGCCTCTGATGGTGAACCTCTTCCTAATCCCACTCGCTATCGTCACCTTGTTGGCAGTCTTGTCTATCTTGCTATTACGCGTCCTGACATCTCCTACCCTGTCCACATCCTGAGTCAGTTTGTTTCAGCCCCCACCTCGGTCCACTATAGTCATCTCCTCCGTGTTCTACGATATCTTCGTGGCACGATCTCTCAACGCCTTTTCTTTCCCCGCTCCAGCTCTCTTGAGCTCCAGGCCTACTCTGATGCTACCTGGGCTAGTGATCCCTCTGATAGACGCTCGCTGTCTGCTTACTGTGTCTTTCTTGGTGGCTCTCTTATTGCCTGAAAGACAAAGAAACAGACTGCAGTTTCTCGCTCGAGTACAGAGGCTGAGTTGCGAGCCATGGCTATGTTGACGGCTGAGGTGATCTGGTTACGGTGGTTACTTGAGGATTTTGGTGTGTCTGCTACTACCTCGATTCCCTTACTGTCAGACAGTACCGGTGCTATCAGTATTGCACGTGACCCGGTGAAGCATGAGCTCACCAAGCACATCGGTGTGGATGCCCACTTTGTGCATGCTGCTGTGCAGGATCAGATTCTCGCTCTCCAGTATGTGCCCTCTGAGTTACAATTGGCGGACTTCTTCACGAAGGCACAGACTCAAGCGCAGCATGGTTTTCTTCTCTCCAAACTCAGTGTTGTTGATCCACCATAAGTTTGAGGGGGGGGGTGTTAGATGTGTATAGTCCCTTTTCGGTACATCGCCGTTGTATAAGGGGTTTCCTGCACTTTACCACACATGTATATGTAATCGCCTTTGGCCCTCAGTGAATACTAGTTGCTGATTATCCAACAGTCGTGACACAATATTTCTCGGGTGGATAAGGCTATTAAGTCCAGATTGGCCTCATGGAGAAGTCTAACTTCACCGAACCTTATACTTAACCAAAGCTATGGGGAAATCGGTCTAGTGCTCATTGCAATTTGCATTTTTTAACTGTTGTAAGCACAAGGATGGGATGCATCCAGATATAAAAATATACTCCCTCTGCAAAGAAATATAAGAGCATTTAGATCACTACTTTAGTGATCTAAGCGCTCTTATATTTCTTTACGGAGCAATGTATTCAGGTTAGTGATGAATTGATGAAACATGCAAGTGTCCAGACTGTAGACGCTATATATGATGATGCACTTAGACTTCAGCTCGACAAAGGAAACCCTACATACCTAACTCTTCTTGGTTTGGGTTTTTTCATTTCAGAAGATTAGTAAAATATGTGGATGCCAAGGAATAGCTTTAGGACATGGAGTTTGTACACCGGAGCTCAAATGCACCCTCATGAATAGTAAAATCAAAAAACTAGTTAAAAAAATAAAGAACTAAATTTTCTTGGCAACAAATATCGACATACATGAAAATTTTCATGAAGGAGAAACATTCGAAATGCTCTGGACAAGAAAGAAATTCGATGCTGCAAAAAGTCTATTTTTGAAAGTATTTCTAAGTGCTGATTTTGTTGTTTTTTTCACAGACTTCCACGAATGTCATTTCATTACGAAAATTTGAATGCGGGAAGAAAACTAAGCAATGTTGTAAAAAAAGAATTATTTGAAATCATTTCTATTTATTTTGGATTTTACTGTTCATAGCCAAAGCATTTGAGCTAGGGATTAAAAGAACACTTTCAATCTTCGAGTTTCTAGAACCAAGAGGTGTTTTCTTTCTACTGTTGTTCTTGAGTTGATGCTATACTTTTATCATCTTCTCTGTAAAGCTCGATATGTTGTCCATTTTAGGAGATCTTTTGGTAATTTGTAATTCCAGTTGGTGAGCGCATCATAAGTAGACTCATTTGTGAGGAGGCCACGAGTGTAAAAGGACACTCTTTACACATTATGTTTTTTGCTTGTTTTTTGTCCTTCCTGAATCATGACAGCTTCAGTGACACTGATCAATGCGCAACAATGTACCACCTACTCTAATCGACCACCTGCCACTCCGCCCTTCTTGATTCTTTCCATCCCCATTATATAAACTTGAAAGTGCGAAACAAAAAGGGCATAGAAAGGGCCAAAAGCAAGGGTAAGTGATAGGGACTAGTAGCACCGGAGTGTCCATTGTTTCTTCGCATTTTTCAATTCCCGGTTTATATCTCCATGAGCATGGGAGGCATCAGGAGAAAGCAATGCAGGACAACCTCTAGAAAACGTAAGTAACCATCCAAGTATCTTTTCTTCCAGAAACTTAGTATGTTGCATGCTCTAGGGCAAGAGAAAAAAATGCCAGAAAAACTTGGAACTGTATGAGCAATTCAGCATTCGGTGCCATTTTATATATATGAGGCTGCTTAACTTACTCCTATCGTAATCACTTCTTTCAGGGATTTTAGACAGACAATCACCCATATGAGAAACAACGGGACTAAACCTGCCCAACACAAACTTAACACCCGCAACAATTCCACAGGATCTAGGGCCATCCTACCTTTGGTAGAAGCTCCAGGGCCGTAGCTGCTCAGGGCACCCCTGCTGTGTTGCGAATTTAATTTAGATCCTAGCAGTTACCAGGTGGCGCAAGTTTTTCTTAGGCTGATGCAACCCGTGGAGAACAAACAGAGCAGAACGACCAAGTAGTAGTACACTTGTAGAAAGGTAGCCTGTGGACTTCCTACTGTTATACACTTGTACTGATCAAGTTGATGTGTTCTTCATGTGTACATGTCCTTTGGGATCTCCCAGTGACTTCGTCAAAACTTGTTGCTGACCCCCTCGCAAATCTAGCTGTCAGTTATCATCCATCATCGTTCTAGCTTCTATGCCTATCACTCTTCTGTTTAATTTCCTCCTTAACATGCAAAGCTTCATGTTTCACTGATGTGCCCACTATATCTAGTATTCTAGTTATCTAGACTATCTAAAATATCCCTACGATAATACTTTAATTGGTATCAATCTCAGGGGTCAATTATGAATGTGTGCTTCATCTTTGAATATTGGGAACTAATGTGCTATGAATTGCTCGAAGAACATTTCATCCCTACAAAGATCACCCTAAATGTACTTTTATTTTCATTTTGCTCATTACAATTTAGTACATATAGTGCAAAATGTCTTGTTGGTTCACTGAATCAACATAGACTACTGTACTTGCTGTATAGAGCAATATTCCACCAGTTCCTTGTTGCTAAATAACCTATTGGTTCACTGAATCAACATAGTACCAATGTACTTGCAATAACATGGACAGGATCATAACAGCATTTGGTGGTGGCTAGCTTTTGGCAAATGGTGGATGCTAGGTTCCAACTTCCATGGACAACAGACCGCTACATGCATTTGGCTTTCCTGAAACTAATGACATAGATTGCAATCTATAATTGGCTTGGCTTGGTTAGGCCAACAAATTGTAGTAGTACTAGTGACAAACATGAGGAATAGGATATGAAGACTTACTGAGTTAGTTTAGACCAGCAGAAATGCTAGATTATGTGTTATGTTTGCAAAGCAAGATCGGAGCCTACAGGTAAATGTTATTAAAAGGTGTACTGAAAGATCCAGGCTTTTAGGGATCATTTCATGCTGTCTCCACTTAGACCAAAACAGATGATTAAAAAAGGATCATTTCATGCGCTGATGCTGTCTCCACTTAGACCAAAACAGATGATTAAAAAGGCAGAAGGAAAAAAAATCACTTCTGTTGTTTATATATCAAAAGAAAAACAACCACATGGGAGTGACAGTGTAGAGATTTGATGGACTAATTACCTGTACTTTCTGTTTGGATTGCTCTTGAATTCATTACACCAGGGTCAGGTTGGAAACATGGCACTTGTAATGCTGTGTTGCCGATATTCCATACAATCGCCATGATAATGAGTCCATTCCTGGGATCAAAACTTCTCTACTGCTTGAATATAATCAGGACCGACATATATCTCAGGCTAGCCACAAAACTGCTGAGAAGACTACACCATGGCACCAACACGCCTGATATGCGAGTTTCACATAATACACAAGATAATATCAGACATCATTGCATTATCTTGATGCGATGTTAAACTGACAGCATAAGAAGATTACGTCATAATCTAAGCCATCACACTACATAAGGAACTGCTTTTACACAGAAGAAGACGCAGTTGGCCACAAGTAGAGCGGGGTTAAATCACACTAGGCGATGGGTTGTCACTATAACACATTTTTACGAGTGGAATGGAACTAGCGTGCACTGGGGACTGCAATCTCTGAAGCCATCGAACAAGTTGACCCTATAATGGCCAGCAAGGTTCTTGATGGTCCCGTTTTACACGATTCTCTCAAGCATGTCGTACTTGTAGTAGTTGGCGTCAATCATTATCTGCTGCTGAGTCACCAGCTGCCTCTCCTCCTCCACTATATTCTGAAGGAAGAAAAAAAATCTCAATGAACTATGGCTCGGAATACAAGTTACAACCAAGGCTCAAAGCAACCGTATTTTGTTTTAAAGAACAGTATCATCGTCAAAATCCACAAAATGTTGTGTACAATGTAGGTAGGTTCCATACAAATGGTGCAAGCGTGATAAATTGATAATGAATGCTAAAAAGATATGTTGACATCTTTGGTTGCAATTGCATACACCCTATTAGGTTCTATGTTCTGCATTCCAGAGCAATAGTTTGTTCCTAACTTCCTATAAGTAGATAAGATCAGTCATAAGTCAACTACTTCACCCTGCTTTCTCGAAAAAAATTCAACTACTTCACCTTGACGAGCGCCATATTTTCTGCGAAACAAAAGAAAGTGGGTACAAAAGGCAAGGATAAGTGAATGAGACTACTACCATTGAAGTTCCATTGTTTCTTTACATTTTCACTTTCTCCATTTCATTGTTCATGAGTATGGGAGTCATCGGGAGAAAGCAATGCAGTGCACTAATGACGACTTGTAGCAATCATCCATATTCCTTTTTCTTCCAAAAACTTACATGTTCAATATTCTTCATCAATGAGAGTGCCACACAGATAGAGAGAGATAAAAAATCATCTCTGTCGATCTCATGTGGAGTGGTCTAGCAGTGATCATGGAGGGAGGAACGAGCTGCAGTCAATGCACTCAAATGCATGTGGTGTCATGTTCTGCTCTGATGCGATGATAAAGACTCATTGTTTCTATCTTCCTTGGCCACTAAGGATCTCCCAATAATTTTATCAAACTTTTTGCTGACCTTCTCACAAATCTAGTTGTCAGTTATCAGTTATCACACATCCTCCATCTAGCTTCTCTGCTCATCACTCTTTTCTTTAATTTCCACCTTAATTTGCAATAATGCAAAGATTCATGTTTCACTGATGTACCCATTATATCTACACTATCTAAAATATCCCTACTATAATACTTTAATATCGGTGTCAATCTCAGGGATCTATTATGAAAGTGTGCTTTGAATATTTGGGAACTAGCGTGTTACAAATTGCTCGAAGTAATTTTCATCCTTACAATGACCACCCTAATTTCTTTTCTTTTACTGGTTATAATTTGATACACATAGAGAAACACTGTCAGTTCCTTGTTGCAACATGTCATGTCGGTTCACTGAAACAACATAGTACTACTGTACTGGCAGTAATGCACATGACAGGATCATAGCAGCATTTAGTGGTGACCATTTTTTGGCAAATGAAGGGCAGTAGGTTCCAAGTTCCAAGGAATGATAGACCACTTGCTTGCATTTGGCTTTCATAAAACTAATGAGGGACAGAGATTGCAATCTGTAATTTCCTTGGCTTGATAGGCCAACAAATAATAGTAGTATTACTAATAATAAACATGAGGAATAATAGTAGTATTACTAATGACAAACATGAATAATGGAATAAGATATGCAGACATACGCTATGTATGCTGCATTTAGACTTCAGCTCGACAAAGGAGCTTGGTGCCAAGGAATAGCATCTTTGAGTGTCCAGTATCACAAGGTGTTTCTTTAGAACCAAGGCAAAGTATTTGCTTCATCTATTAATGAAGGGGAAGAGAGTTGCGTGGTTAATTAGTGGAAAACTGGGTGAAAACCGTCACAAACTTGAAGACGAAAGGCAACCAAGCAGCAATCCTAAAGGCAAGCATGCAAGCCACAAAGACTGTTGTTTTAGGGCTGAAGCTATATATAGTCCGTCATCTTCTCTGCAAAGCCGGACTTGTTGTCATTTTAGGAGATCTCTTTTGGGAAATTGCAACCGCAATCAGTGAGCACATCATAAGTAGACCTATTTGTGAGGAGGTCGTGAGTATAAAATGGCATTCCTTATATGTAAACTTTTTGCTTGTTTCCGCCTTTCCTGAATCACGGCATCTTCAGTGACTCTGATTAATGCGCAACATTGTACCACCTACTCTTCTCAATCAACCACCTACCTCTTCTCCCTTCTTGATTATTTCCATCCATATATATAAACTAGAAGTGTGAAAGAGAAGAAGGGTAGAAAGGGCCAAATGCAGACAAGTGAAAGAGACTAGTAGCATATTGGAGTTCACATTGTTTCTTTACATTTTCACTTTCTCAATTCCGTTGCCCATGAGTATGGGAGGCACCAGGACAAAGCAATGCAGCCCACCGATGTCGATATGTAAGCAATCATCCATATTGTCCTTTTCTCCCAGAAACATGGATGCTTGATACTCTTCAGCTAAGACATGAACTTAGAACTACATGCACAATTGAGCATTCGACGCCACTTTATATATATTGAAAATTCAACAGGTGGCCGTGCCTCCCATGGCAGATTGAGAGATGGAGTAGGACAGAACGAGGTGCCTACTTTGCAATTGACGAGCTGAGACGGCCATTGGATGCCATAGGTAGATGAGGTCGGTCAGAGCAGGCTGGCCGAAGGAGATGGGCGGTGGAGATAGAGGTGTCGGGTGCTCAGTCAGCACTTCGGCGGCGAGTGTGTCGTGTGCTTGTGAAATCCAAGTGGACACGATGGTGGAAGATAAAGTACTAATTGTATGTCTTTTCTTTTATAAAAGAAGGATGACCCCCGGCCTCTGCATCTAGGAGATGCATGCAACCACTTTATTAATTATCCACAAAACCCTTACAAAGTAATACATCAATATGTCTGAAGCCGTCATCTTAGCAACATCTGTCGCTACCCCTATCCATTGATGAAAGGGTGTAGAAAGTGTGAGTCGAATACCCAGCCTTCTCATCTAGCCTAACATCTAAAGCCGGAGGCCCCGACCAAGCCACATACCGGTTCTAGGGCACAAACCGGTCAGACGCACTCATAGTTCGTAGTCGCCGTCCTCCATCAATCTATCTTCAGAGCAGGTACTGACGCATCTACCTTGCCAGGCCTGCTGTCGACGGCCCCATGGCGCCAGACAGCGCCTCCTCTTTACGCGCGTTCATCAACACGCATCCATCGCCGAGACTTTGTTGCGCCTCGCCGCCTAGACTCCATGACATTGATGCGTCACAGGGAACGCCGCTACACCGCAGATGCCGTCCACTGGTCCCTCGAGCCTATGCATGCCTCCAAGAATGACGCCCTCAAGAGGGGTATGACACATGAGCGTCGCCGTCATCCTATCGACTGATCTAGGGTTTCCCCTGTAGGTAGTGGATAGGGGTCTAGAGCTTCTCCACGACGATGCCTTCAAGAAGGGGACGACGCAGAAAAACACCGCCATCGCCGACCTTGGCTACGTGCCAAGAGTAGGGTTTTCACCCGGATCCGCTCGAGGACCCTCCATCCAGCATCGTGTGTAGTGGATCGCCACCGATCACCGCCGCCGCACATGGAGCAAGCCGCACCAGCCAGATCAGATCTGACCGGAGACCAGGCCCACCATGCCGCCGCCGCAGTTGAGGTCTGATCTTATCTGACCCGCTGCCGCCGCGGGCACGCAGCCAGCGTACAATGGACTTCGCCGGAGGGCGCCTCAGGCGGCGGCGAGGAGAGGAAGGTGCGGCTTGGGAGGAAGATGTACCGGTGGGAGGTGCCAGCGGAGGAGGGATCCAGCGTTGGGTGGCGGCGGTGGCGCTAGATCGAGGCTCGCGTGCATGCGAGTCACGAGTCGCCAGTCCTGGGAAAAACGAGTGTCACAATTACGTATGTCTAGACCATACATTTAGGTTGTATAAAACTAATCTGCTTCAAGGGGGGGGTTAAATCAACAATGGAGATTAGAACATACCTCTTCAACTTAGAGGGTATAATGTACACAATTTATACACATAGACCGGCCTAAGGGTTTTTAGGTTGTCGGTACACGAAAACTTAGAACTATATGAGCAATTCAGCATTCAACGCCACTTCATATATATTGAAGCTCCTTACTCCTACGCAGTCACTTCTTTCAGGTATCTTAGACAGACAATCACCCACATTAGACACAACAGAATTGAACCTCCCCAACCAGAATATAATATGCACTACAATATCACTAGATCCGAGGACACCATACCTCTGCGATAAGCCTAATGTGCGTAGGTGCTCCAGCCGCTCCTGGGTTTGATTTAGATCCTGACAGTTATCAGGTGGCGGAATGGAGAACAAACTGCAGAAAGTTACTAGTATGCATGTACGAGGCAGCCTGTGAACTTTGGTCGATTGCTGACAAGCTCACATATCAGTTAACGTAGTTTGCTAGTTGGCTTCAAGCTGCACACTAGCACCTGGAATAAAGCTAGCCAGCACTAGAGTTTCAGGCCTGGCCATGAATTTTGTCAGTCATTGTTGTTCTACAAACCTGGATATCCCATTCTATCACCATATAGTTGGTGTAGTAAAGTATACGTGAGAGTCGTGCATCAATAAAAAATTGATGTCATGTAGAATACTAGAGAAGCTTCAGAGTTCAGATACAGATATATACTTCACTTGATCAGACAATTGAGTTGACAATTTCCTATGTATGGATCAAATAAAAAACATGCAGTTTGATGAACGATGACATGCATAAGTTTCAGCAGCAAATGTCTCCCTGAAATCTTGAAGATTCAAGCTCACCGCATGCTGGACAATACATGTATGGTGGGGTAGTAATAGATTGAGCTGACATTCAGGAAAATGTCATGTAAACTGACAAATGTGAAATCAGGATGAGAGTGTATGGTGAGAGAATTGCTAGTATCCAAACATGTGTACAATAAGTGTATGGAAGAGAGTTGCTAGTATTAATTGCTGCAGTTTTGCTGTTGTGTTATCATTCTAAGAAGTTTGAGGCTGGTGAGGGGATGATCAGTTGATCAGTACATGTTGGAGCAGAAAATGATGGTAAGTCAGGTGACTGGGTGAAGGTGAAGAGTACTCCCTACGTTCAAAAACAATTGAAGTTGTTTATCCTAAGTCAAACTTGCTTAAGTTTGACTAACTTTATAGAAAAATGTGTTAAGATCTACAACACCAAATAGTCATAGTATAAAAATATGTCATAAAGAATCTCAAGAGACTAATTTGTTGTTCTAGATGTTAATATATTTTCCATATATTTGGTCAAACTTTAACAAATTTGTGTTTGGACAAGTCCAGCACTTCAATTATTTTGGAAAGACAACAACAACTGAAAGCTGAAGTACACATGGAAATGAACCAATGAATGGTTTATATAGGTAGGTAGATATACTGATAAGCACAAGAAAAAAAAAATACATGAGAGAGAGGTGAGCTCAGGCAACAATGTACCACCTACTTCTGTGACTCGCATCAATGCGCAACAATGTACCACCAACTCTACTGAATCGACCACCAACCTCTCCCCCCTTGTTGATTCTTTCCACCCCCATTATATAAACTTGAAAGTGCGAAACAAAAGAAATGGGATAGAAAGGGCCAAAGGCAATGATAAGTGAAAGAGAGTGCTAGCATTGGTGTCATTGTTTCTTCACATTTTCACTTTCTCGATTTCTATGTCCATGAGCATGGGAGGCATCATGAGAAAGCAATGCAGGGCAACCCCTGGAAAATGTAAGCAACGATCCATGTTATCATTTTCTTCCAGAAATTCAACATTCGGCGCCACTTTATATATATGAGGCTCCTTGACTTACTCCTGCACACTCACTTCTTTCAGGGATGTTAGACAGACAATCACCCACATTAGAAACAGCAGAACCAAACCTGCGCAACAAAAACTTATCATCCGCGACAATTCCATTGGACCTGAGCCCATCCTACCTTTGGGACACCTCTCGGGCGCGTAGTTGCAGCCGACGCTTCGGTAGTACTGTGAACTTGATTTCGATCCTCGCAGTTACCAGGTGACGCCAGTTTTGCTTAGGCTAATGCAACCCTTGGAGAACAAAAAGAACAGAGGTACCAAGCAGTAGTACACCTATACAAAGCCAGCATGTGGACATCCTATTGTTATACACTTGTACTGGTCAAGTTGCTGTGTTCTTCAGGCGTACATGTCCTTTATGTCCTCTGGGATCTACCACTGATTTCATCAAACTTTTTGCTGATCCTCCCACAAATCTAGCAGCCGGTTATCACCAATCCTCTTTCTAGCACTTCTCAGTTCATCACTCTTTTCTTTAATTTCCTCCTTGATATGCAAAGCTTCATGTTTACCGAAAAAGGGTTTCCCCCCGCTTTGTATTCCAAAGCAAACCACCAATGTACACATCGCAATGCTGGGGCGAGCAGCACATCAAGCCCAAAGAAAAAGAAAAAGAAATACATGCCAACAGCGGCAGCTCGACAAAGCGTGGAAGACCCGCGACCGCTGCGCCCTCCGGAAACAAACCACCACAGCCCGAGGCTCCGATCTACCGCGAACTAAGCAGCACCTCCAAGAAGGGATGCGACGCCAACGACGCTGCTGCCCGGACAAGTCCTAGGGTTTCCCCCAGTACGCGGAGGGAGGTGGGGGATAGCTACTTCCGACACCCTCCAAGAAGGGATAGTGGCACCCGCCGGTGTCACCGCATCGGAGCCGGACGAACCGGCAAGGATTTCTCCCGCACGCCAAACCCCACCGGCCAACCGGAGCCGACCAGCCAAACCACCGCCCAACCAGCAACGCCGTCTCGCTGCGAGCACCACCACGAGGCCAAGAAGACCGGAGAGAAGATCCAAGCGACGGGAGCAGCAGCACCAAGGCCGAGCGGGAGGGAACCACCTCCACCGCCGTCGTGCGGGAGGCCCGCGCCTCCGGCACCGTCGCGGTAGCCGTCCGGACACGGCAGCAGGGCATACCAGGCCACCCCTGGCCCGGCCAGGCCCGAAATGGGCCCGCTAAGCCCCGCCGGCCACGCTGCAGCAGGCTGGCGTCGACGCCGCTCGCCAACGCCACGCCTGTCGCCGGCCTGCCCTGGCTCAGATGGGGCCCGAAGGGCCCAGATCTGGGCCGGGCGGGCGCCGCCAGCCCGCGCCGCCGCGCTGCCCCGCCGCCAACGGCGCCGCCGCCGCCCAGAGCTCGCCCCCGCCCGCGACAGGAAACCCTGCCGCCGCGCAGGACCGCCGCCGCCTGAAGACACCGCCCGGAGCGCTCCGTCCCGCGCCGGAGAAACCCTAGACGGGGAAGGGCCGGGGGCCGCCGCCGCCAACGCCGCCCGGGCCAGGCCCGCGGCGGGCGCCGGCGACTGTGGCAGGGAGGAGGAGGAGAGAGGGGGAGGGCTCGCGGGGAAGGAGGGGAGGCGCGGCCGCCCGCCCGCGGGGGCGACGCGGTCGTGGTCGAGAGGAGGGGGCGAAGCAGTTATCTACACTACTATATCTACTTCATGTTTCACTGATGTACCCACTATATATAGTTATCTACACTACCTAAAATACCCGTACTATATCTACTTCAGTTGGTGTCAATCTCAGGGATCAATTATGAAGGTGTGCTTCATCTTTGAATATTGGGAATTAATGTGCTACAAATTACTCGAAGTAATTTTCATCCTTACAAAGATCACCCTAAATATACTTTTTTCTTTCGTTTTGCTTATTACAATTTGGTACACATAGTGCAAAATGTCATGTCGGTTCACTGAATAAAAACAGTAGTACTACTGTACTTGCTGTATAGAGCAGTATCCCACCAGTTCCTTGTTGCAAAATGACCTCTGGGTTCACTGAATCGACATAGTGCCGCTGTACTTGCAATAACGTGGACAGGATGATCATAACAGCATTTAGTGGTGACCAGCTTTTGGCAAATGGACGATGGTAGTTTCCAACTTCCAAGGACAACAGACCACTAAATGCATTTGGCTTCCATGAAACTAATTATACAGAGATTGTAATCTATAATTGGCTTGGCTTGGTTAGGCCAACAAATTATAATATGACAAACATGAGGAATAGGATATGCAGACTTACTGACTTAGTTTAGACCAGCAGAAATGCTAGATTATGTGTTATGTTTGCAAAGCAAAATTGGAGCCTACAGGTAAATGTTATTAAAAGTTGTACTGAAAGATCCAGGCTTTTAGGGATCATTTCATGCACTGATACTGTCTCCACTTGGACCATAACAGATGATTAAAAAGGCAGAAGGAAAAAAAAATCACTTCTGTTGTTTATATATCCATAGAAAAACAACCACATGGGAGTGACAGTGTAGAGATTTGATGAACTAATTACCTGTACTTTCTGTTTTGATTGCTCTTGAATTAACTATACCAGGGTCAGGTTGGAAACATGGCACTTGTAATGCTGTGTTGCCGATATTCCATACAATCGCCATGATAATGAGTCCATTCCTGGGATCAAAACTTCTCTCCTGCTTGAATATAATCAGGACCGACATATATCTCAAGCTAGACACAAGACTGCAGACAGGACTACATCATGGCACGAACACGCGTGATATGATATGCAAGTTTCACATAATACACGAGACAATACCAGACATCATTGCATTATCTTGATACGATGTTAAGCTGACATGATCCGAAGATTACGTTATAATCTAAGCTGTCACACTACATAAGGAACCACTTTTACACAGAAGACGACGCAGCTGGCCACAAGTAGAGCGCGGTTGAATCACACTAGTCGATGGGTTGTCACTATCACACATTTTTACGAGTGGAATGGAACTAGCTTGCGCTGGGGACTGCAATCTCTGAAGCCATTTCATAGACTGTAAAAAATGATCAGCCGTCGAACAAGTTGACCCTATAGTGGCCAGCGAGGTTCTTGATGGTCCCGTTTTGCACGATGTTCTCAAGCAAGTCGTATTTGTAGTAGTTGGCGTCAAGCATTATCTGCTGCTGAGCCGCCAGCTCCTTCTCCTCCTCCAGTATATTCTGAAGGAAGAAAAAAAGCTCAATGAGCTACGGCTCAAAATACAAGTTGCAACCAAGAAGGATCAAAGCAACTGCATTGTGTTTTAAACAACAGCAAGATCATGGTCAAAATCCACAAAATGTTGTGTATAATGTAGGTAAGTTCCATCCAAATGGTGCAAGCATGATAACGAATGCTAAAAGTATATGTTGACATCTGTGGTCGCGATTGCATACGCCCTATTGCATGGTCCTATATTCTACATTCCAGAGCAATGGTTTGTTCGTATAATAAGTACATAGAGATCAGCCATAAATCAACTAGTACTTCACCTTTCTAAGCGCCATGTTCTCTGCTTCCTGCCTCTTTGCAAGGCTCTTCAGTTTACTCATCCCATCATACTCTGGATCTCCTTGTTTCAGCCAAAGGAACTCCATCTTCGAGCCAGGCGGGCTCGGACGATCAGCAAACATTTCAGGCCTTGCCAAGCTAGCTCGGACAGGCCTGGGCATTCCACCGATTATGAAGGGGAAGTCCCGCATCAAGTCCACAGCAGACTTGGCCTGCGACTCGTCGTCCAATTCCACCAGCGCGGCGGCAGGGATGTCATACGGGATTGTGTAGTTCTCAATGTTCTCCACACTGACAACATTGGCACACTGGGAAAGAGCTGCTCGGATAACCTGCCTAGTAACCACCGGGGAGAGGTGGTCGATGTATATCGTTCTCTTGACCCTCTCCTCGAAATCGGCATACTCCTTCTCACCATGCTCTCCCATCATACCCTCGGCATGTTCGTCGGGATTCGCCATGGGGCGCCGAGGCCTGCAAGGCAGTAAATTGCAACAGTGGCTTAAAATGGCTGAGATTTCACTGTGGCAGCGCGGCAAATGTTGTGCAAGAGCATCTGCAGGTTTTACATTCATAATAAACAGCGCCGAAACTGAAAAAACATAACAACTAATAACAGTAGATTGCTGTTTATCGCCCGAATCGGGCCCTGGGGTAGGAAGATGGGGGTTCAGTTCAGGAACTAGGGTTTAAGGCACCTCATCGCAAAGTAAGCTGCGGCTGCGCCAGGGGCGGCAGGGGAGCGAAATCGGGGGCGGGTCTAGATCGGAAATGGTGAAGATCCGCCGGATTTAGCTGAGGACCTGAGGTCATGGCCATGGCTGGACGAGAACAGCATCGTACCTCGAATCCAGAGACTGCGGGCGGGCGGGCGGGCGGAGACGGCAGGGGCGCGAGGGGAGGAACGGGGACGGCGACGGCGGCGACGGCGGGTGGGGGGAGGGAAGGAGACTGAAGCGTCGGCGGGACGGAACGGAGAGTCGCGGGCGGCTCAGGCGAGGAAGAGGAAATGGTGGTACGGGAACGGGACGGTGGGGAGTGCGAACGTTAGGTGGGGATTTATATGATCAAGAAGTATCAAAGAACTAGTAACAGCATCTAAAAAAAAAACGACCATTCATATTTTTCAAAATACCAAGAAGTTAGATGATTTGTACCGGGTAATTTTGAAAATATCATGTAGTACGACGGCTCCGTGCGTCCATGATTTTTAAAAACTGCAGACTAGGAAATAATTTGTACTATATATGTAATCAATAATTTCATAATTTGTCCGCAGAAGAATGATAAAATTTCATAATTTGATTATAGCTCATCCTTTGTCTTTCTCCTCTCACTTACCGGTGGTCCTTCGCCTCCCCTCTATGGCCCACGCGACCTAGCACCCTACCTCCAACTTTGATGACATCCCTTGCGTGAGGTTGTCAATACATTTAATGATGGTTTTAGATTGGCCAAAATAAGTAAAGAGGACGTAGTAATATTTAGCAAACTACAATATTCGTGTTACAGCAATAACGTGTTTTGCCTACAGTTGTGTCCTTAACATCAGCTTAAAAAAGTAATGAATGTGAGATACATGCCCCACCTTTAGAGTTATAATTTTATCGCGGTTTGCGGTAAACCTGTTCATGGGAAGCCCGGCCCGAGCCCGGCCTGAAAAACCCGGGCCGGCCCGGCTTGTCTCTCGGGGCGGGCTTGGGCTTCATTTTACAACTTGAAACAATATTCGGGCTTTCATTTCTCACCTTTTCGGGCCGGGCTTTCGGGCTTCAGGCCGGGCATACACGTGCGTACACTGAAAAACTGCATTCGGGCTGGGCTTTCGGGCTTCAGGCTTGCATTCGGGCCGGGCTCGGGCTTGAGAAAGCACATGTTTCGGGCTTTCGAGCCGGGCTCCGGCTTGGGATTTTCACTCCAGGCTTTGTCAAGCCCGGCTCTAAACCCAGCCCGACCGGGGTATGATCAGGTTTAGTTTGCGGTGATCATGGGCCTTTCCGTTTCGTCTTGGTTTAAACATTTTTCATCAACTTGCAACGTTTCTGTGTGCGCTCGCACACCTTCTAGATGCCCCTCCCTGTGACATCCTCACTACTATCACTTTTATCCGCCTCCAGCAACCTCCCACCCCAACCACTAAGGTGGACGAATATAGCATACAACTGTTGAGTTCAAGTGATCACACAATATCATTCATAAATGATTCACTAATTAAGTCTTTGTTGTTGCTCGTCATTGAAAATTACACCATAGAATGGAGTTGACCCTAATGGCCTTATCCTCTTGTTTCGTGCTTTGCCACTAGCGACCTCCTTCTGATGATGATCAGTGTTATATGGTATAGTTAAACTATATTGCCACTAACACAAATATGCATAGTCTAGCAGAGAACCATAAATATGCAAAGTAGAAGAAAAATACATTCATTAATAAATAACATATGAGCAACTTGTTAAGTGGTATATCAATGGCTTCAGTTGAGGCTAAAGCAAATGATATCTTTGACTTAGGAGAATTACAATTAGCATTGGTTAGTTCAAAAAATCAATATGATACTAAACTACTACTTGGACTAATAATATTGATTAATCTTAGAAGTGTGATACATGTAGTCTCAAGTCACCACCTTGGTCCTAACCATTTTCACCATTCTAGTCGGCCTATATCCATCGGTTCAACGTTGATTAGGCAAGAAAACAATGCTTAATATTGGTAGCAAACAACACGAGTGTTACCTTTCCAATAAGAGGAAGAAAATATAATTGTACAAAGTGGTCATACTTTGATAGAGGACATGTCGAAAATACTTAAACGGAAAAGGGTGCAGATTACTCCTAAATTTGGATGGCATTATTTGTAGTTAATGGTTATGCCCCTCTGGATGATCTCCTCAAAGGCGAGGAGGGCTACCTCGATATATATAATTCTTGTGACATTGAAGATGCATTCGTTCATTTATTTCCACACATTCCGCATGACGTAGTTGATGTGACTGCTATGCTTTCATTCTTGGTTTGTGTCAATATCTCTCAAGACTATATCCCATTTAGGCATCGATTGGTGAAAAATGATTGTAGATCCTGTTGGGAGTTGATCATATGCCCAAGCTTATAGCTTATCACCCTTAGCATTTTGTTCTTTTATTTATCTCATGTCGATATGCTCGACTATATACGTAGTTCTCACATATGTATGTCTCCCGAATACAATGGGTAGAGACTGTGGTGGCATACATCTAGTTGTGCGTTCACTATTTTTTGAGCAATTGCAAGTTTTTGATGCACAATATGTGTTGGTTTTGCTTCGTCTTTCTTATTTATCTTATCCCTATCCACAATAATTGACCTCGTGAGTTCTAGGAGGGTTGTCTTACATGCTTCCTCACCTAGTGTTGGATGGCATGTGGACAAGATGGAAATAGGATTGTAGCAAGGCATAATGCACTGGGGCTAGGAGGTTGTGGCGTTGATGCTTGATATGAGAGAGGTGTTTGGTGAAGATTGGTAGGAAATATTAGACTGACGGGGATTTGTTTTCATCAATTGATTAGAAAGGATTTCGATTCTGGAAAGGTAGAAATGTGTAAAGCACAATGAGTGGGAGTTGAATCTTGAAATATTCAATGGTGCTTATGAGTGTCTGACATCATAGACTAGCAGGGGGCAATTTTAAATACAACACCTACCACTTGTCCCCTTCTTGATTATTCCCATTACATATAGACTTTGAAATGTGAAGCAAATGAAAGCACACACAACCAAAAAGCAAGGATGTGTTGAAGTGAAAGAGAACCACTAGCATTGGAGAGTCTACTATCCGTTGTCATTTTCACTATCTTCATTATACTTCTTTGGGAATAGGAGGTATTAGTAGAAAGACATGTTGGGAAGATTGTCTGATCCGTAAGTAATCATCTATATTATCCTTTTCTCTCATAAATTTAGTACACTAAGTATCCTTCTTGAGAAGAAAAAAAAACCTTTTAACCATATTAGCATACAACACACTCCACATCAAGTTCCTTGACATCCTCGCATGTGCCTGTTTCAGGAATATTAAGCAAACTGCAAGATAAATCACAGATATGACTACCAAAGCTGGCGGGCAGAAGCAAAAGAACTTATACCGCACGATCACCAAAATTGTCTGCCTCCTCAACTGTGGAGTGGCAACTTTCATCATCAACAGAACAAAGGAGAAAAAATGCCAATCTCCATACAACGAAGTCCAGACCTTGAGCAAGGTCGATGGCAAAAAAAAGGTGCAACACTAGATTTATGTTGGGGTTGCCTTGGCTCCTTCGGAACCTTGTTTAGTTGTTTGTACCAATCTCCTTGCTAGAAGTGTGAGTGCTCCTATTGAATAAGATGAAAGAGGAAGGCGGCCAAAGCCGCAACTCCATTGACTGATACAAATTATGCCTAATCTAGTCTACTACTATTATCACCTCGTTACAATAGTTTATGAGGTTACAAATATTGAGAGTTATTTGACATGTACCGAGTCGTACAAGTCAGTGTGTATATATGAAATGGGTGACAATGACAACTAGATGCACATTATTGTGAGTTTGTTTTAAGAGGCAATGCTAAACTAGATAGAGTTTGAGTATTGTCCAATACTTTTAGTATTTGATTCATTGATTCTTTGGGGCTTCGAATGCATGGGTGAATGCAAAGCAAAAAACTTCAAGATACATATGGTGTTCATTGGACATCAAAACCATGTACTTCATAAGCTATATTGATGATGCCATGCCCCCGAGGTATAGTCACAATGGACGATGGAGCCTAGTAACCATGAGGTGGCCCAAGTCCACGTACTTTCCGGGATGCATCATCACCTTGGCGTGCAAGAGAATGAGTCTTTCAAAACCGTTTGCCTCCGCAACTATGAAGCGACAATTTCATCATGAAAAAGAAAAACAAGAAAAAAAATGCTACTCTGCAAATAGTGAAGTCCAAATCTAGAGAAGGGGTTGAACACTCTCAAAAGGTGCAACATTAGATTTCCCTTGGGCAAGGACCAAGGAGGCCAACATTTTCCAAACCGCAAGTGCATTTTCACCAAGGCCATTGAATCAGCTAGAATTGGAAATATGGAACTCTTTAAGTAGTTGCAGATAAGAGACTTCATTTTGTTACTGAAACCTTGGTTACATAGAAAACTTTGTTCAGTAGTTCAAGTTACGATTTTGCCATTTCTGTAGCAGATTTTATATGCTTACCTCATCACATCATTTAGCTTTACTAACGGGCGTCCAACAAAATAACATAGAGGTAATTCAAAACCTTTTTCCAGTAGAATGTAGGGAATAAACCTTAGTCAACGGCTTAGAAAGCATTAAGGTGCTATCCAATGACATGTGAGGTATTCGCCCATTTAACTAAGCATAATAGGAACCTAGAGGTCGTCACTTCGAGACACGTACATGGTAAATGATAGTGTCACAATTAGTTTATAGCTAGCTATTAGTTTTATTTAAGCTTTAGATCACTTTTCATTCATGATTTTTTTATTGACATCTCAAATGACTTAGCACATGCCCATTTATTCAACAATATCAACTCTTCCTTATTTAAAGGGTTCTTCCCTTATTTGCTCAAATGTCTAGATGCAAAACATAAGATGGAATATTGAATGGATAACATAGGCAGTAAAAAAGCAGATGAGAGAGCATACTTTATCCATTCCATTTGTGTATGATGAAATATGAGGCATCGGGGAAAGAATATCTAGTTCCACACTTACATCTTGTGAGAAATTGGCTATACCTCTACCTTTTTCTTCCGAGAGTTAGCCCATCTACTTACTCCCATGCAACTCTCTATTAAGAACATTCACCACAAGAAGGAGCCAGTTGGTCCTTAGCCCAAGAATACGTGTCAATATGGAAGTTGAACTCACCTTGTACTAGTTGTTCCTTAGCCCAAGAAATGTCATACATCAATCTCCTACTTCTCATTGCACTTCGACAATGTTTGACGGCACGAGTTCATGGGAGGGGCTTCTTATACTTGCTAAGACGACAAGAAGGAGCCGAGTTTGGCGGCGAGGTACTTCGAGTAGGAGACATATAAGGCCTTTTAGGACAATGGGGAGATAAAGAAGGGAACAAATCCAGATAGTATGATTTTGATCAAATGGTTCACACAAAAGTGACCGAGATCACTGCAACCTTAAGAAGTTACTCTTTCAGTTATAGCCCATGAGTTGCTTGTGGCACGATTAAAAAAACTCTTTTCATACTATAATTGTTTTTTCTCCTAAAATGGGATGCCAGACAATTATTTGCATAGAATATTCCAATTCGATCTTGGTAAATTAGTATTTATGCAAACAAACTATGTATCAGTATGACTTTACTTTTTTAAGCTAGGTAAAATGCCTTACATGTTAAAGAAAAACTATTTATAAGTATTGAAAATATATAGTAAATTCAACGTTGGGTTTACTACACATTGATGTAGACATTTAGCAGTATAGAACAAATAATTTCGGCAGCGACAATGGGCCCTGTTCTAGTGTGAAATGGTAAAAAATCTTGTGTCATCAAGCTAGCACAAAAAGTCCTAAAATAAATTCCGGAGTATGCGACCACACGTGCCAAGTCTAGGATTTGATTCCCGGTGGACAGATTTCACCACAAGAAACTTAGCCATCTATACTCAGTTTGCTTCTGACCAAAAATTCTTCATTGATGCATCTGTAGACAATCAAATAACTTGGCAAATGCCAAAAAATTAGACGAGTCAACAAACTCAACAACAAATAATTATCAACATTCTCAGAAGTGCATACTATGAGCCATCAATTTTTTTTTTTTTGAAAAAGAGGATTACTCCCGGCCTCTGCATCAGAACAATGCATGCAGCCATATTATTACAGAAATATCCAAAAGGTCTGCACTCTAGTACAAGCCCACTCGGAGCTTAAAATGAATGAAAAAGAAGATAAAATTTGCCACAACCGGCGAAAATAGGTCGAGGTTACTAAACACCTAGCCTATTATTGGACCATCGTCCAAACTGGTTGTAGATCCCGAGCTAGGAGGAAAATGTTCTAGTTCAGCCAACCGATCAGAAGAAGCAATTGGTCGATGCAAGAGATGTCGATAGCACACCAATCCGACGGCTAGTACGGTCTTGTCCATTCAAGCAGCCCTCCTCCAAGTTGCCATTCATGTGCACTCGTTCCATATCCATTGCCTCCCTTCGGCCTCTCGTTCTTCTTCCCTAGCCCACTGCCCACCCGCCTCCTCTCTACTCTCGCACGTTGACCACATCGTCACCACCACATGATCTCCTCTCATCCCGCTCTCCTCCCCTGCTTCTAGACTCAGGGCGCCCGCTGCTGCAACGCTGCAAGTCGTAGACGACCAACACAATGTCAACCTCATTGTTGCTTGCAGCCCTGGGGCGGCGGCGTTGTAGGTCTGACATTGGTGTTGCCTGCCGGGCGTGGGCGCTGCAAGGCCGCATGCACATTGTTGCAACCCAGCCACCGGGTGCTGCAAGAAGGGTGCCAACCGACGTCTCTCGCCGCTACAAGCCGGCTGCGTACATGGATGTTATGATTAGCGACGCACGGTGCTATGGGCTGAGCCGCGCTCTGCTGCTAGACAGCGTCATGCGATGCTGTTAGGACGATGCTGATGCGACTTGACCGGTGTTACGAGTTGAGCGCATTGCTGCAACGACGGCGCTGCCATGATCGGTGATGCGCAGTGCCACGACCGATGACATTTGATGTCACGAGCTGAGCTCATAGCTGTGAGGATGCTGAGGTCGATGCTGCAAGTGGCGAAGGGTGGCATCGTCACGACTCGCGCAGGCTACACGGATGCTGCGAGCGAGAGGACACTGTGCCACAACAAACCAACAATTGTGATGGGACGCGGCGACGGGGCGGCGGCGAGGTCAGGCGCGATGATGGCGAGGCTGCGAACTCATTTCGGTCTCGGGTGCTACAAGTTGAAGCTGCAAGCGGGACCAGGGGGTGCAGGGCGGCCGCCCCGGGCCCCGAAATCCAGGGGGCCCCTCCCACGTACTCGCAGCTTGCCCATGGCTTAGGGCCCAAGTAGACAAGGATGAGGACGTAGCCCACGGTGTTTTCTTTCCAAACGAGTAATTTGGCTCGTTTTTCTAAAAAAAAGAGTAATTTGGCTCGTTCGCGACGATTGCGCGGCTGATTCCTTTTCGCCCAGATCGTGAGTCGCCGGCCGCTCGTCCCAGGTCGTCCTCACCATCAACCTCCGGTGGACCGTTGAATTCCAGTACTGATTTGTCGACGTTGTCGCGCAGCTTGATGGGCCAGACAGCGAGGAGATCGATCCAATGCTTAAAGGCAGATGGTGATGATTTGTTGAATTTTTAGTTACTTGGTAATTTTGTTTCATGGCGGAGATGAGAGTCAACGGTGAAGGGCCTCACGATTTACCATCTGAAGAGTCATCTTCAGGTGTGTATGCATGGGTAGAATTAGGTTTTCGTTTGAGTTATCTCTCTCTCTCCCTTTCATGTGTGTGATCTGATCTGTCATTCTATTTAATTATCTCACAATTTCATGCAGGGGAGCAGCACCAGGAGTTTGTAATCACTCGGTCAACTGGGTCAAGCATGGTAAAACTATAATGCTCCCTCCGTTTCTAAATACAAGTCTCTTTAGAGATTTTAACATGGATACGGATGTATATAGATGTACTTCATAGTGTGGATTCACTCATTTTGCTCCGTATGTAGTCCGTATTGAAATCTCTAGACAGACTTATATTTAGGAACAGAGAGAGTATGTAGTATGTACTCCCTCCGTAGTAGTATTGATCTAAATGCTCTTCTATTTCTTTACAGAGAGAGTAAGTATTAAAATTGTACTTATTAAAATTGATGCTCATAATGTTGCTTTTGTTTTATATCATCTTAGTAAATTGGTTTCTTACCTTTTTTCTAGAACGCCATAATTAGTTCTTTGAGAACCATATATCTATTTTGTTTAAGTAGACTTTGCTATAGAAAGGCCATTATGCAAAGCTGTTCCACACTTCCACATACACAGCGACTAACCTCATCTCTTAGCGAAGAGATCGTTAGCATGTCTGCCTAGAGACAGTACTAGCGATTCTTGCTTTATGAACAAGCAAATACGTCGCCATCGGAAGCACTTCCTGTCATGGCGGCGCTTGCACTGTCCGAGGGTTCCAGATGTCAACGAAGATGACACTTGATGCTCCAATGAAATCACGCTCATGGCTCCTCGCGATCGATGCCATCACAGCATTGCAATCTTGCTTGCCTAGCACAGCGGCCTTCACACAACCAACATGAGGAGGGATTGAGGATGAGATCGTTACAAGTGACTTTGCATCAACGAATGATCATAGAAAATTTTAAGGGCCCCAAATTTAGTTTTCATCCTGGACCCCTAAAATCTCAGGACCGGCTCTGCAGGGGTGGCTGACGTCATGGTGCAAACGCAGATAGATACTTTGGCGTGTTTTTTCACTTTTCCTTCGTCTTCCTATGCGTGTGGTACGTGGAGGGTGAAGGAGACGGTGCAAGAGAGCGATCAAACGATAATCCTAAACCGGTGACCGTCGATCCTAATCCATAAGCCCGGCCCATAACTGCTCTTTGTATAAAACGTGAGCACAGATCCACTCCACCGTTGCTGCACTCCCCTACTCTCGTTGAAGCTGCGGTATACACCGGGCGCGCGCTCAAGATCATGAGCCAGAGCCTCAGCCACCACCGCCTCTTGCTCGCTTTTCTGTCCGTGCTGCTTCTCGCAGCCTCGGCCGTCGCCGACATCACGTTGACGCAGCGGAGGGCCATCGGCGGCGACCAGAGGCTGGCCTCGCCCGGCGGCGCCTTCCAGCTCGGCCTCTTCTCCGTCGCCAACAACACCAGGTGGTTCCTCGGCATATGGTTCACCGCCTCCCCGGACGCCATCGTCTGGGTCGCCAACCGTGATCGTCCACTCGACACCTCGTCCTCCGGTGTAGTCGCGCTCAGCGGCCGAGGGGCCCTCGTGCTCCTCGACGTCGCCAGCAATAACGAGACCATCTGGTCGTCCAACTCCTCGGCCGCGGTGGTGGCGCAGCTCCGCGACGACGGCAACCTGGTGCTCGCGGACGCGGCCGGCGCTGTCCAGTGGCAAAGCTTCGACCACCCGACCAACACGTTCCTCTCCGGGTCGTGGGCGGGCAGGACCTCCGGCCCGGCGCCGTGTGGTCCGCCTCGTCGTGGCGCGGCGCCGATGACCCGTCGGTCGGCGACTTCCGTTACGTGATGGACACTGGGGGCTCGCCGGAGCTGCACGTGTGGAGGAACGGGCGCAAGACGTACCGGACAGGCCCGTGGAACGGGGTGCAGTTCAGCGGCTGCCCGGGAATGACCACCTTCGAGGACCTGGTGGAGTTCCGGTTCACCCGCACCGCCGACGAGGTGTCCTACGTGTACCGCGACCGCGTCGGCTCGCCGGTGTCCCGCATGGTCCTGACCGAGTCCGGCGCGATTCAGCGCATGGTCTGGGACAGCGCGGCGCTCGTGTGGAGGGTCTTCTGGTCGGGGCCGAGGGACCAGTGCGACGTCTACGGCGCGTGCGGCCCGTTCGGCGTGTGCAACGCGGTCGGCGCCGTGGTGTGTGGCTGCATGAGGGGGTTCATCCCGAGTTCGCCGGCGGAGTGGCGCATGCGGAACGCGTCCGGCGGGTGCGCCCGCAGCACGCCGCTGCAGTGCGGGGCCGGCGACGGGTTCTACGCCCTGCGCGGTGTGAAGCTGCCGGAGACGCACGGCTGCAGCGTGGACGCCGGCCGACGCTGGCGGAGTGCGGCCGGAGGTGCCTGTCCAACTGCTCCTGCACGGCGTATGCCGCGTCGGACATCCGTGGTGGCGGGACTGGGTGCATACAGTGGTTCGGCGAGCTCATGGACACGCGCTTAGGTGACGACGGCCAGGATCTGTTCGTCAGGCTGGCAATGTCTGACCTTCACCTAGGTAATTAAACACTTTACACTATCAAGGCATTTGCAATGTTCCACCCAAATTTAATTCACATTGTCTGTTTTGTTTACACCAATTTATCTTATCTGTTCGTATGAGGTAGCTAGTAGTGTCAGACTTATGGGTTTTCTGCAAATGTGGAGTGGAGTGGTAGGGGTCTTTTTACAAAAATGACACAACTTGTTTCGCGTACATTTGGTCAGAAATGATGGATGACACCATCACCACCAACTGGTCAGAATAGCGATACTATAACTCCTTTTTCCTGACTTCAGTTCCCAATTAGACAAAAATAATTCATGTTGTAACTTTCAATTGAAGTCATGAAATCGGACTTTTTGAGTCCCAGTTACAGTTAGACCAAAACAATTCATGTAGTAACCTTTGGTTGAAGTCAAGAAATCAGACATTTTGTTTATTAGCATATTGATATGTCCAGCCGCTGGAGGTAAGGACCTTATCAATTCTATACCATGACAAACATGTCAAGCTCAAACATTATGATGCACAATATACTAGTACAATGGCTTAAGGAGTACACAACCCTGCGAAAGCGGGAGCTACATGCACCGGGCTGCCTTTTTTTACACTACGCCTGCATCTTAATTCAGAGACAACTCAGACCAACAAGCTCGTCGTGGTCGTCGGCGTGGTGATAACAACATTTGCATTGCTTCTGCTATCGCTTGGCCTCCTGATCTGGAGAAAGATCCAGCAGCGCAGTAAGCAAGGTGAGCCAGAGTCCTTGGTGAGTTCATTTCAGGAGGATAACCTGAAACTACTACTTGCTCTATCTACTGCTCATGTATTATGGCTTCCTGCTCCATTTTCCAGTCACCGAGTTTGATGACATCGTGAGAGGCGAGTGTCCAGCGTACCATCTCGAAACCCTTAAAGCCGCCACCGACGGATTTTGCCCCAAAAATGAAATAGGGTGTGGTGGCTTCGGCACTGTTTACAAGGTGATAATGCTTGTAAAACCCATGTGAAATCAGACTGAAAATTTCCTATGCTCGTATAGACAATATATGGATAGTACTAGCCTTGTTGTACTTGCATGACAAATGTCTGATTGATTAACTGGATTCTTTGTCAGGGTCAAATGTTAGATGGACAGGAAGTTGCAGTGAAGAAGCTGTCAGCATGGAATAGAGTGCAAGGTTTGAAGGAATTCAAGAACGAGGTGGACCTGATCGCCAAGCTACAGCACCGCAACCTCGTACGCCTGCTCGGCTGCTGCATCCACCACTCCGAAAGGATACTGGTCTATGAGTACATGAGCAACAAGAGCTTGGACACCTTCATTTTTGGTACGTATGACATGTCTAACTGGCTGCAGTATACCACTTACTACCATTTATGATGAAAAATTCAATTGTGTGAATTTGCTAACAGATCCAAGGAGACGCGCCACCTTGAGCTGGAAGACTAGGATGGACATCATCTTCGGCATTGCCAGAGGGCTTCTCTACCTTCACCAGGACTCGAGGCACACGATGATCCACCGAGATCTCAAGGCGGCCAACGTTCTCCTTGATCGGGAGATGGTGGCCAAGATATCGGATTTCGGAATCGCCAAGCTGTTTAGCAGCATCGGCGACCATCAGGTCACGGAAAGGATTGTTGGGACATAGTAAGAACTGTAAACTTTATATAACACAAACAGTGGACAAGTATTATAGTTACGTCGACTCTTTGTTTCTTTTCAAGTGTACCCACGATGGATTCCCTAACTGATTTTGTATGCTGCCCGTGTGTGGCTGCAGTGGTTACATGTCACCCGAGTATGCGATGGACGGCATGGTATCGTTCATGCAGGATGTGTACAGCTTCGGTGTGCTGTTGCTGGAGATCATTAGTGGCAGGAGGAACCAACGAAGTTTCAACCTCATTGCTCATGTAAGCAGTCAATTGCCTCAAAATAGTCAAAATGAGTTTTGCGTGATTTTATAAATTTCATCCGAGTCAAAATACCATGCCAAGACGGCCAAAGTCTCAACCCCGTTTGTTTGAATCCCATAATGGCATTGACAAGCATAATAATCTTTTTGCAGGCATGGGGGCTATTTGAAGAAAACAAGAGCCTCGAGCTCCTTGACCCAGCCGTGCGGGACGGCTGTAGCCCGACGGAGCTAGAGCAGGCCACGACATGCATCCAGGTAGGGCTACTGTGCGTTCAGGAGAGCCCGAGCCAACGACCGCAAATGGCTGCCGTAATACCCATGCTCTCACACCAACAGGCGCCGGGACGGCCGCTTCGGCCGGTGGTCTGCATGCTTGCGAACTCTCTTGCGGACCTTCTGGACGTGCAGGAGGACACATCCGGCAACGCCGAGCTGACCATCACAAACCTTGAAGGCCGGTAGGATGGCTCCAGGGCAAGCTAGCGCCGAAGATTGGAGACGTTACTGATGACTTTCTCAATGTCATTGGGTAGGACACGTGCATGCACACCAAAAGCATAATGATTGTACAAGTCGCAATTCACGCGAGCACACATGCTATGTGTATATGGTTCTATGCTATGTGGCTTTGTAGTAAAAAAATTTTTTGAAACATGTGTTTGTAGTACTTTACAACATCCCATGAGATCCACCTGGCCACCTTATAAGTTGACCTCTTTGCCTTAGCAATATGGGACAGAACCTTTGTGTCGGGCATTGTTTTAGATTTTCAGAAATTTAGAGTGTGACTCATGCACACATGGGCCATCCTATCCCTTCAATGTGAGGTTCTTTGTTGTTGGACATAGGAAGCAAGCTTGCTCGAGCTGAACTTCTGCCAGTGCTGGTTTCGGCCAGGTGTATCCTCAACCTTAAACGTGGTTGATCTCTTGAGAAGATCGGTCAATGGTCCATTTTAACGCCAATGTTAAACAAAGAAAACGTTTAGCCCCCAGTACTTTTGTGAGTACTGTTACTATTGGTTTTCGTGTAGTACTCGAGATTCAAGAGCATGAGCATTTTTTCTGCATCCTCCCTCGGCCAACTTCACCGCGGCCTTTTGAGATATAAAAAAATTAAGCAAATGCTAGAGCCCCATTACAAATAGTAAATACATGAAGTTGTAGTAGTATCTATCCATCTTCCCGAGAGATCAATCACATCATCAAGAGTAAGCTTAGCTAGAAAATGGACCATTTACAGATCTTCTCGAGAGATCAACCACGTTTAAGGTTGAGCACACACCTGGCCGAAACCAGCACTGGCAGAAGTTCAGCTCGAGCACACTTGCCTTCTGCGTCCAACAACAAATAATTTCACACAAGTTTCATCTGTTTCATTGAACTGATATGATGGCCCATGTGTGCATGAGGTCCAGTCTAAAAATTCTGAAATTCCGAAGCAATGCCCAGCACGTTGGGTCACACATTGCCAAGGCAATGAGGCAGATATCAACTTATAAGGTGGCCAGATGGGTCTCATGTGACGTTGTAAAATACTACAAACACATGTTTCAGAAAAAATACTACGACCCCACTTAGCATTGAACCACATACACATAGCGTGTGTGTTCGCCTGAATTGCGACATGTACAATCATTATGTTTTTGGCGTACATGCACGTGTCCTACCCAATAACATTGACAAAGTCATCAGTAACGTCTCCAATCTTCGGTTCCAGCTTGCCTTGCATCCAGCTTACCGTCCTTCAAGGTTTGTGATGGTCAGCTCGACGTTGCCGGATGTGTCCTCCTGCACGCTGAGAAGGTCTGCAAGAGTGCTCACAGGCATGCAGACCACAGGCCGAAGCGGCCGTTCCAACGCCTGTTGGTGCGACATCATGGGTATTACGGCAGCCATTTGTGGACGTTGGCTCGGGCTCTCCTGAACACACAGTAGACCTACTTGGATGCATGTCGCGACCTGCTCTAACTCCGCCAGGCTGCAGCCATCACGCATGGCTGGGTCAAGGAGCTCGAGGCTCTTGTTTTCCTCGAATAGCATCCATGCCTGCAAAAAGATTATTGCGCTTGTGCTTGTCAATTTCATTGTGGGATTTAATGTGATTCCATCATGATGTATTTCTTGGTTCAAACAAACGGGGTTGGGACTTTGGCTATCTAGGCACACTATTTCGAGTTTTTATGAAATTTTCACACAAAACTCATTTTGACTGTTTGAATTCAGTTGCAGGAGGTAATTCACTGCTTACGTGAGCTATGAGGTTGAAACTTCGTTGGTTCCTCCTGCCACTGATGATCTCCAGCAACAGCACACCGAAGCTGTACACGTCTTGCATGAACGAAACCATTCCGTCCATGGCGTACTCTGGTGACATGTAACCGCTGCCGCCACACATGGGCACCATGCACGATCAGTGAAGAAATCAGCGATGATACACTTGAAAACAAAAGGAAAAAAGTAAAGGTAACCATAGTACTTCTCCACTGTTTGTGTTATGCAAGGTTTGCAGTTCTTACTATGTCCCAACAATCCTTTCTGTGACCTGATGGTCGCCGATGCTGCTGAACAACTTGGCGATTCCAAAATCTGATATCTTGGCCACCATCTCCCGATCGAGGAGAACATTGGCCGCCTTGAGATCTCGGTGGATCATCGTGTGCCTCGAATCCTGGTGAAGGTAGAGAAGCCCTCTTGCAACACCGAAGATGATGTCCATCCTAGTTCTCCAGCTCAAGTCAGCGCGCCTACTCGGATCTGTTGGCAAATTTACCCAATTGAATTTCTCGTCATAAATGGTAGTAACTGGTATACTGTAGTCAGTCAGACACGTAATACGTACCAAAAATGAAGGTGTCCAAGCTCTTGTTGCTCATGTACTCATAGACCAGTATCCTCTCGGAGCAGTGGATGCAACAACCGAGCAGGCGTACGAGGTTGCGGTGCTGCAGCTTGGCAATCAGATCCACCTCGTTCTTGAACTCCTTTAGACCTTGCACACTGTTTCCTGCTGATAGCTTCTTCACTGCAACTTCCTGGCCATCTGTCATTTGACCCTGACAAACAAAATCCAGTTAATCAATCAGACTTTGTCATACAAGTACAACAATGTGAGTACTATCCGCATGTTGTCTATACGAGCATAGGAAATTTTTAGTATAATTTCACATGGAGTTTACAAGCATTATCACCTTATAAACAATGCCAAAGCCACCGCGCCCTATTTCATTTTTGGTGCAGAATCCGCTGGTGGCGGCTCTAAGGGTTTCGAGATGGTACGTCGGACACTTGCCTCTCACCATGTCATCAAAGTTGGTGACTGAAAAATGGAGAAGGAAGCCACAATACATGAGCAGTAGATAGAGCAAGTAGTAGTTTCATGTTATCCTACTGAAATAAACTCAGCAAGGACGCCGACTCACCTTGCTTACTGCGCTGCCGGATCTTTCTCCAGATCACGAGGCCAAGCGATAGTAGAAGCAATGCAAATGCTATTATCACCGCAGCGATGATCACGACGAGCTTGCTGGTCTTGGTTGTCTCTGAAATTAAGATGCATGTGCAGTGTAAGCGCACGAAAAATGTGTACTCCTTAAGCCATTATACTAGTATAAGGTGCATCATAATGTGTGAGCTTGACATCTTTGTCATGGTGTAGGATTGACAAGGTCCTTACCTCCAGGCACTGGAAATATCATTCTGTTAATGAACAAAAAGTCTGATTTCTTGACTTCAACCAAAAGTTACAACATGAATTGTTTTTCTGTAACTGGTAACCTAAAAAGTCTAATTTCATGACTTCAATCGAAAGTTACAACATGAATTGTTTTTGTGTAACCGGTAACTCAAAAAGTCTGATTTTATGACTTCAATTGAAAGTTACAACATAAATTATTTCTGTCTAATTGGTAACTGGAGTCAAGCTAAAGGAGTTATAATCTCTCTACTCCAACCATTTCTGTCTAATTGTTTGTCATCTATTATTTCTGACCAACATATTTGCATCTAACGTACTCTCTCCGTCCCAAAATAAGTCACTCAACTTTGTACCAACTTTAGACTCAACTTTGTACTAATTTTAGTACAAAGTTGAGTCACTTATTTTGGGACGGAGGGAGTATGTGAAAAAGCTGTGTTATTTTTGTAAAAAGACCCCTACCACTCTACTGCACATTTGCAGAAAACCTCTTGGTCTAACCCCATCTTATGCGAACCGATAAGATGAATTGATGTATAAAAAGAAAGATAATCTGAATAAAATTTGATTGAAACATAAC
>JAAAWM010011153.1:0-64442 GCA_036873465.1 Thinopyrum obtusiflorum
ATGTAGAAATTGCTTGCTCAAATCTCATGATGATATGCTTGCTATGACTTGTTGCCATGATAAAAATGTATCTATTTCCTTGAGTTGTTGTGCTAACAATGTAGAGGAAACTCAGCACTCCATGGAACATATTATATTGGACATTATGACCCGCCCTGGCATAAACCGCCAGGGTATATGTTATTTAAACTTTGTGCAGGACATGCAGAGTTATGGCTTACATAAATGATTAATTTCAAGCCCATCATCAAAGATTAAAATTGGTGTTTCAAAAGGGTTATCAGTTATTGATTTTTACAAAGGCTAAAAGCCGCCAGGTTACAAAAATCCCGGATTACAATGGATGCGTATTAAGTCGCCATCGTTCAAGAGCTGCTGGGTATTTAAACTCCAGATTTACTTGTCAACAGATAAAGTATTCAAATCTTTAATAGCCAAACTTGGCTGGATTTTCATTATAATATTAATGATTGAGGTTTTCATACCGGATTATATTATTCAAATCTTGAATAGCCAACATGGCTGGATTTTTATTAGGGTTATCAATAACCAGTATTATGATTGAGGTTTTCAAAGTCGCTTCAGCGCAATTGTTATTATTTCTTTATCAATAGATATGATTTATTCTACAATGGAAGGAATAGTCCCGAGTCGCTGCAGGCACACGACCCGGCACTTGGGGGCTACATTATTCAAATCATGATTATATCAAATATGGAAGTCCCATGTCGCTGCAAGCATGCACCATGATACTTGGGGGCTAATGCAAGGTCATTTTTAACTTGCCTTATTGAAGACCCGACCCGTCACATTGTGATGAGCCGGCCCTTGGGGGCTACTAATTGCTCCTATCAAAGTCCCTGCTCATTATTGCATAATGACCCGGCCCTTGGGGGCTACACTGGTTGAAGTTTTTTATGAGTATAAGGAGATTACAAGTCCTAGGTTGCTGCAAGCATGACAACCCAGTACTTGGGGGCTACATATGTGGAATATCCAGTTTATGACTAGTGACTGAGATGAACAACCCGGATTTCTTCAAAGTTGCAACATTTATATTGAAGCAAGTCTTAAGCTGTTACTATGCTCCCTTCTTAAGACTTGGGGGCTACAAGTGATATGCATATAAGAGAGGTACACTTTCAAGCTTGGTGTTAGCAACAATTGTGACCCGGTGCCATTAGTATTTACAAACCGGCAATTTTGGCAATGATAAACCGGCAAGATCTACATCTTTAAGCCGGCTGAAAATCAGATGAGTATTTCATGTGGGGATGATTGTTCTCCCACCACATCCGGCCATGTTGCCTTCTCAAGGGGGGGGGGGGGGGGGGGGGGGGGGGGGGGGGGGGGGGGGGGGGGGGGGGGGGGGGGGGGGGGGGGGGGGGGGGGGGGGGGGGGGGGGGGGGGGGGGGGGGGGGGGGGGGGAGAAACCAATATCAGGAAATTGATTATGAGGCTGGCCTATTGACCCGGATTTTCCAGAAGAAGGAAATGACAAGGACTTAAGGATGATCAGGTGCTGGCTTACAAGAATTTTTAACCCGGAGCACAACCTGTCAAATTTGTTCTTGTGTTTATTTTGCAGTATCAGTTTAACATGGATAAATCCAAATTAAACTGGGGGCTAATGTCGGGTATATACCCCGCGGTATGACCCGGCCGGATATATGACCCGGCCGGACTTGGCGACTCACTGGTGACCCACCCTGATTTGGTGACTCACTAAGTGACCCGCCCGGATCTCTCCACTCACTGATGACCCGGTAGAGCCAGGTGACTCATTGGTGACCCGGCAGGCGGGTCAGAGGAGAGACAAGACCCGGAGGCCCAGAAGACGGTTCATGGAAGGCCGGCTCGTGTTATGGTGGGCCGGCTTAAGATGAAAGGCATAAGGAATATTTTCCTACAAAGGAAGCAAGACTAGTACTCCTCTTGTAATAGAGTAGTCCTAATCCTAATAGGACTCCGTATGTAACCCGCCCCTCCAACTTATATAAGGAGGGGCAGGGCACCCCAAGAGGGACAAGTTGGACAAGTCTAGACAGACAAATCAATAGCTCTCGAGATAGAGCACCCTTGTAACCGTGATCGCCATGATCAATATCAATGAAGCAGGAGTAGGCTTTTACCTCCGCCGTGAGGGGCCGAACTTGGGTAAAAAACCTCGCGTCTCTCATCCCACTCAACCCCTCTCAAGCTATCACATAGATGCGTTGGCCTCACGACTAAGTCCTCACACTAAGGACATCTGCCGTGACAATTCCACGACAGGAACACTTGGCTTAAACTTGATGAGCCTAGCATGTACAGACATGGCCTCGGAACACAAGAGACCGAAAGGTCGAACACGAGTGATATAGTAGATATGATCAACATGGAGATGTTCACCATTGAAATCACCTCATCTCACGTGATGATCGGACTTGGGTTGGTGAATTTGGATCGTGTTACACTCGGACAACCGGAAGGGATGTTGATTTGAGTGGGAGTTCTTAAGTAATATGATTAATTGAACTCATTATCATGAACAATAGTCTAAGTTGTCTTTGCAAATTATGTTGTAGATCAATAGCTCGCGCTGTAGCTCCCTGTTTTAATATGTTCCCAGAGAAAGACTAAGTTGAAAGATTTTGTAAGCAATTATGCGGACTAGGGCCGTAGTATGAGGATTGTCCTCACTGCTGCACAAACGGCTTATGTCCTTGATGCACCGCGAGTGGTGTGCCAACCCCTCTAGCATCGTTTGTGGATGTTGTGAACATCTGGCAGACACGTTCTGATGACTACTTGATAGTTTAGTGCGCCATGCTTTACGGCTTAGAATCGGGGCTGCAAAGGCGTTTCGAACTCCATGGAACATATGAGATGTTCCAAGAGTTGAAATTGGTATTTTAGGCTCATGCCCGTGTTGACAGGTATGAGACCTCTGATAATTTCTTTGCCTACAAGATGGAGGAGAATAGCTCAGTCAGTGAGCATGTGCTCAGAACGTGTGGGTGCTATAATCGCTTGAATCAAGTGGGAGTTAATCTTACAGATAAGATAGTGATTGACAGAGTTCTCCAGACACTATCACCAAGCTACTGGAACTTCGTGATGAACTGTAACATGCAAGGGATGGAGATGATCCCGGAGCAGTTCGCGGTAGGCCGCAGAGGTAGAAATCAAGGAGGAGCATCAAGTGTTGATGGTTAACAAGACCACTGGTTTCAAGAAGGGCAAGGGCAAGAAGGGAAACTTCATGAATGGCAAGCCAGGTGCCGCTCCAGTGAAGAAACCCAAGGTTGAACCCAAACCCGAGACTAAATGCTTCTATTGTAAGGGGAACGGTCGCTGGTAGCGGAACTACCCCAAATACTTGGTAGATAAGAAGGTTGGAAACTTCAACAAAAGTATATTTGATATACATGTTATTGATGTGTACCTTACTAATACTCCTAGTAGCACCTGGGTATAAGATACCAGTTCAGTTGCTAATATTGGTAACTCGAAACAAAAGCTGTGGAATAAACGGAGACTAGCTAAGGGCAAGGTGACGACGTGTGTTCACTACAAAAAAAGATACATCCGTGACATTTTGGGCCGAACGAAAAAAAAATTCTGTCATGCTTATGACACTTTTATGATGATAATTGTGACAAAACCCAGTATCATCATAGATGTGGTGGGCTCCTACTTCTATGACAAAAAATCATGACAGAAAATGGGCTTTTCACCCTGGGCGGGCCGGAGACGCAGCTGGATGACATTCTTTGGGCCGTCCATGACGGAAAAAACCGTGGTAGAAGCGAGGGCGAGGAAAATATCGGGGAGTTCCTAGTTACGGTGGGTGGTCGGGGGCCGAGCGATGCGCGTTTCTCTCGTACACGTACGTGCGTGGGTGCAAGGCGTTGGGCTCTAACTGAACCCGAGCGAGGAGTTCGACTACTAAACCCGAGCGATTGCACTGCAGGCTACGTGTTACTGAACCCGAGCGATCGATCGATGGCTGTTAACTGAACCCGATCGAGCTATTCCTTCGCTACTGCTGCTAACTGAAGCCGATCGAACCTGCTGCCTCTTGATGAACAGTGAGCGTTGTTGGGGGGGTTTGGATGAACAGCTCCCGGTGGGGGGGTGGATGAACAGGACCCCGTGGTAGTAGAGGCCGTTGCCGCTGGATGAACAGGACCCCGAGCGAGCCGGTTGGAGGTGGATGAACAGGACCCCATGGAGGGCTGGATGAACAGGACGACCCCGTGGAGGGCTGGTTCAATAGTAGCCAGTGGATGGCTGGATGAACAGTAGCCCGTGGAGGGGTGGTTGAATAGGACCCAGTGGAGAGGGCTGGTTGAACAGTAGCCGGTGGAGGAGTGGTGGAGGCTGGATGAACAGGAGCTCGTGGATGAACAGTCACAGGTGGAGGCTGGAGGAGGTCGACGGTGGATGAACAGTAGCCCGTGGAGGCTGGAGGAGGTCGACGGTGGAGATGAACAGTATCCCGTGGAGTCCCGTTTTGCGGTACGCCACACCCCTCCCGATGAACAAGACCCCCGTTTCAACGCTCCAACACAAGTCCATTTCCTCCGTTTTGCGGTACACCACACCCCTCCCGATCAATAGGACCCTGTTTCGACCGTAGGAGGTCCAAGAGAAGTCCGTTTCCTCCATTTTGCGGTATGCCAGACCCCTCCCGATGAACAGGACCCCTTTTCGACCGTGGCCAGTCGAACACAAGGCCGTTTCCTCTGTTATGCGGTACGCCAGGCCTCGTTTCCATCAGCTGTTCCATCCAAGCCGGTTGGCTCCCGATGAACACGACGTATTCCATTGCCTCCCAATGAACACGACGCATTCCGTTGCCTCCTCATGAACATGACGAGGACGCAGTTTCTTCATTCTGACCTAGCCTTGTACACGAGCCCTGGCCGTACGTATGCGCGAGTAGGCGTTCGAGACCCCGCCCGTATGTACGTACATGGCCGTATTTTTTGGCGTGTGGCTGTATATACGTGTACACGGTTTAGACGGGACAGCCTGAACTGCTACGTGGGGGGCTCTACTATGACATGTGCCGCTACTTACTCGGCCATGGTTCATACTTGTAGAGAGACCGATCGGCCAGTATGTACGTACACGTTCCAACAAGACAGACAACGGTGTGGGCGTTCTGGGAATGGGGGTCCCCAGACTTGCCTGCCTGCGGCCCACGGCGTGGCTCTGCGAGCGGGCCCGTACGGCCCATCTTCATCAACAAGGCATTCAAGACCCTCGCGAGGGGCCAAGCCTCACGAGGCGGACGGCACAAGACCTCCTCGGGAGCATCCTCGCCAGGTTGGCTCGCGAGGGGCGGAGAGATCAAGGCAAGGCAAACCTCGCGAGGTTCTCGTGACGTGAGCCATGACGACCGAGACCAGGCGGGCGCCAGGCAGGCGCCAGCGCGCGCAGTGTCCTTGTTTCCTCTTTGGTGCTAAGGAGGCAAGCACAGGCGCGGAGTACCGAGGCATCAAGCAAAGGTTTCCATATCAGTGCAACGAGACCAAGACCAGCAGGACGGTGAGACGGAGGTCACCATGGAGCCCAAGGCGGCGTCACCACCAGAGCCTTTTGCAGGCGAAGACTGCTTTTGTCAGGATAAGCTGTACTAGCTGCCCCCTTTCAAATTGGCCGTGGTTGGCTCCCTTCCCGCTCAATATTTGGGGAGAGGACCGGGGCCTCTATAAATAGGACTAGCCACCACAGGAGGAGGCATCTGATCTTTAGCCGATCCTTAGCCACACACCGAGCACAAGAACACCTCAACCTCAGGAGGCTGTTCTTCCCCTTGTAACTGTTCATCCTCAGCCCGAGAGGCAATCCACGACCACCACACTGGAGTAGGGTATTACACCACAACGGTGGCCCGAACCAGTATAAATCTTGTGTCCCTTGTGTTGCGAGTTCGTCGAGTTAGTCCTTGAGATCTTAGTGAAACTAGGACGCGGATCGGTAGGGGGAGATCTTCGTGCGCACCCCAGTGTTCGAACCTTGAGGGTTTTGCCGGAACCCGTGATCCTACATTTGGCGCGCCAGGTAGGGGTGCGTCGTAGCTTTCCTTCCGTCGATCTGTGCTCCGCCACCACCACGCTCCACCCTCATGGCTGGTGTCCCGCTCCCGGCTCCGACGACTGACGCCGACGACGGGGCCAGGGGGCTCCGAGCCCTGGCCCCGGCCTTGCGGCAGGTGCAGTGGCCGCCCAAGTTCAAGCCGGAGATGCCGCCGCGCTATCCCGTCAGCTTTCCTGCTGGCATACGAGGAGGCCGTCCTCGAGGCCGGGGGTGATGACAAGGTCATGGCCAACTGGCTTCCCATGGCCCTCACTGGCGCGCCGCGCACCTGGCTGCTCAACCTCCCCGGATCCATGGTGGCGTCTTGGGAGGAGCTGCGTGGCCTCTTCACTGCGCGCTACGCGGCACCGGTGCACCACGCGGTCGCGGACCTGCTAGGCGGCTCTCAAGCACCGCCTTCAGATCGCCATATCAAACCGTTCCTTCGCCAGATCGGCGCCGTTTCCAAGCGCTCGGGGCTCCGTCGGGCTGGGCTGCGCCCGAGGCCGACCTCACCTTCGACTCAGAAGACCACCCCGTCACCACCGCCGGCTCTGGTATGCTCCTGATGCTTTGCACGCCCACCATTTGCAGCGTGGCCGTCACCAAGACCCTCATCGACGGCGGCGCCGGCCTCAATGTGCTCTCCGTGGAGGCCTTCGGCCTTCTTCACGTACCGCTCGAGCGGCTCCACCTCAGCAAGCCTTTCTCAGGAGTTGGCGGCAGCACCGCCCACCCCCTGGGGCAGATCCGCCTCCCTGTCACCTTTGGCACGCGTGACAACTACCGCACCGAGCTGGTCGACTTCGACATCGCCCGCATGGGGGGGGGGGGGGGGGGGGGGGGGGGGGGGGGGGGGGGGGGGGGGGGGGGGGGGGGGGGGGGGGGGGGGGGGGGGGGGGGGGGGGGGGGGGGGGGGGGGGGGGGGGGGGGGGGGGGGGGGGGGGGGGGGGGGGGGGGGGGGGGGGGGGGGGGGGGGGGGGGGGGGGGGGGGGGGGGGGGGGGGGGGGGGGGGGGGGGGGGGGGGGGGGGGGGGGGGGGGGGGGGGGGGGGGGGGGGGGGGGGGGGGGGGGGGGGGGGGGGGGGGGGGGGGGGGGGGGGGGGGGGGGGGGGGGGGGGGGGGGGGGGGGGGGGGGGGGGGGGGGGGGGGGGGGGGGGGGGGGGGGGGGGGGGGGGGGGGGGGGGGGGGGGGGGGGGGGGGGGGGGGGGGGGGGGGGGGGGGGGGGGGGGGGGGGGGGGGGGGGGGGGGGGGGGGGGGGGGGGGGGGGGGGGGGGGGGGGGGGGGGGGGGGGGGGGGGGGGGGGGGGGGGGGGGGGGGGGGGGGGGGGGGGGGGGGGGGGGGGGGGGGGGGGGGGGGGGGGGGGGGGGGGGGGGGGGGGGGGGGGGGGGGGGGGGGGGGGGGGGGGGGGGGGGGGGGGGGGGGGGGGGGGGGGGGGGGGGGGGGGGGGGGGGGGGGGGGGGGGGGGGGGGGGGGGGGGGGGGGGGGGGGGGGGGGGGGGGGGGGGGGGGGGGGGGGGGGGGGGGGGGGGGGGGGGGGGGGGGGGGGGGGGGGGGGGGGGGGGGGGGGGGGGGGGGGGGGGGGGGGGGGGGGGGGGGGGGGGGGGGGGGGGGGGGGGGGGGGGGGGGGGGGGGGGGGGGGGGGGGGGGGGGGGGGGGGGGGGGGGGGGGGGGGGGGGGGGGGGGGGGGGGGGGGGGGGGGGGGGGGGGGGGGGGGGGGGGGGGGGGGGGGGGGGGGGGGGGGGGGGGGGGGGGGGGGGGGGGGGGGGGGGGGGGGGGGGGGGGGGGGGGGGGGGGGGGGGGGGGGGGGGGGGGGGGGGGGGGGGGGGGGGGGGGGGGGGGGGGGGGGGGGGGGGGGGGGGGGGGGGGGGGGGGGGGGGGGGGGGGGGGGGGGGGGGGGGGGGGGGGGGGGGGGGGGGGGGGGGGGGGGGGGGGGGGGGGGGGGGGGGGGGGGGGGGGGGGGGGGGGGGGGGGGGGGGGGGGGGGGGGGGGGGGGGGGGGGGGGGGGGGGGGGGGGGGGGGGGGGGGGGGGGGGGGGGGGGGGGGGGGGGGGGGGGGGGGGGGGGGGGGGGGGGGGGGGGGGGGGGGGGGGGGGGGGGGGGGGGGGGGGGGGGGGGGGGGGGGGGGGGGGGGGGGGGGGGGGGGGGGGGGGGGGGGGGGGGGGGGGGGGGGGGGGGGGGGGGGGGGGGGGGGGGGGGGGGGGGGGGGGGGGGGGGGGGGGGGGGGGGGGGGGGGGGGGGGGGGGGGGGGGGGGGGGGGGGGGGGGGGGGGGGGGGGGGGGGGGGGGGGGGGGGGGGGGGGGGGGGGGGGGGGGGGGGGGGGGGGGGGGGGGGGGGGGGGGGGGGGGGGGGGGGGGGGGGGGGGGGGGGGGGGGGGGGGGGGGGGGGGGGGGGGGGGGGGGGGGGGGGGGGGGGGGGGGGGGGGGGGGGGGGGGGGGGGGGGGGGGGGGGGGGGGGGGGGGGGGGGGAAAGCGAACTAGTTTAGGTAAATGCAAGAACGATAGATGCCACTGGGTCGGACCCGAGCGGCCTGGGGATGATGCAGCCCGAGGGGCGCCCCCAGCATAGTAAGCTAAAGACGTAAAAGGATACATGCCTCAGGGACAGGCCCACGTGGCCTGGGAATGATGCAGCCCGAGGGGCGCTCCCAGCTGAATAAACTTGGAAAATGTCACCTGGTTCCGTTGTTGAAGGGATGTTGGGGTAGCTGAGGATAAGTGGCGAAGGGGTTGCTCATCATGAGCCACCGGGGCTCTGAGCCTCGGGAGGCTCTGGGGGTCCAGGCGGTTCCTCGAGGACCGTCTCCATCTCCGCCAGGACTGCATGATGCCTGGCCTCCTGAGCCACTAGGACGCTCTGCAGGTTGCGCTGGAAGGCGGCTGCCATGCTCGGCAGGCCGAATGGCATGCGAACATAGCTGTGAGGTGGGCCCTCGCAACGTCCCACGCGCGAAGGCCAGAAGAGCTCCTGAGATGCGGCCCTGTTGAGCCCTGGGATGTCGATGCAGACGCGCAACCCGCCATCCTCGCCTGGACGGGGAGCCGCGCCAGGTGGGCGGCGGTCGCCGCGCATGGCCCTCGCACCCTGCAGCTCCTGAGTGGTCTTGGCGATGAACTCCTGAGCACGGGCACTCCTCGCCTGGTGTCCTCCTGAGGGAAACGTGCCGCAAAGCACGCCTCCATGTGGTGCCCGAGCACCTCCCTGGGGGGGGGGGGGGGGGGGGGGGGGGGGGGGGGGGGGGGGGGGGGGGGGGGGGGGGGGGGGGGGGGGGGGGGGGGGGGGGGGGGGGGGGGGGGGGGGGGGGGGGGGGGGGGGGGGGGGGGGGGGGGGGGGGGGGGGGGGGGGGGGGGGGGGGGGGGGGGGGGGGGGGGGGGGGGGGGGGGGGGGGGGGGGGGGGGGGGGGGGGGGGGGGGGGGGGGGGGGGGGGGGGGGGGGGGGGGGGGGGGGGGGGGGCTTGGAAGGCACGCTCAAGGGAGCACACGGCATCTCTTTCTTCGTAGGGGACTGTGATGATCCCGTCGCTTCCTGGCATCTTGAGGATGTTGTAGCCGTGGTGGGTTACCGCCATGAACTTGGCCAGCACTGGGTACCCGAGGATGGCATTGTATGGCAGACGGATGTGGGCGACGTCGAAGTCGATGAGCTCGGTGCGGTAGTTGTCGCGCTGTCCGAAGGTGACAGGGAGGCGGACCTGCCCTATTGGGGTGGTGGAGCCGTCAGTCACTCCTGAGAAGGGCTTGGTGGGTTGAAGCTGATCGTATGGCACTTGGAGGCTGTCGAACGTCTCGACGGACAGGACGTTAAGCCCTGCGCCGTCATCGATGAGGGTCTTGGTGACTTGTACGTTGCTGATGACGGGTGAGCAGAGCATCGGGAGGGCGCCAGCAGTGGCCGCGCACTTGAGCTGATCCGCCGAGCTGAAGGTGATGGCGCACTTGGACCACCTGAGTGGGCATGTGGCCTCAAGCCTGGGAAGGGCTGCGTTCACCTCGCGAGCAAACTGCTTGAAGATACGCTGAGATGCTGGGGCTTGAGCTCCGCCCAAGATGCAGACGATAGCACGCGGTTCCTGGAAGCCCCCAGCTCCTTCGTCCTGATGGTGGTCGTCGTTCCTTCTTGGTGGTGGCGGCAGTGGAGGAAGGCCAGCGTTGCCCTGAGGGCGGTCCTCGCGAGGTGGATCCCTCCAGGCGCCCTCACGAGGCTGGTCCTGCCAGTGGTCCTCGCGAGGCCGGTCACGCCACTCCTGGCGGGGGCCGTGATCGTCCCAGCGTCCTCCGCCTCGTCCTCCTCCTCAGCCGTAGCCCTGGTCGTTGCACTCGGGGCATCGACCGAAGCATCCATCTCGAATGGCCCTGAGCTCCTGACAGTCATTGGTGTTGTGGCTGTGCACGTTGTGGAAGGCGCAGAACGGTCGGCTGCTCTCAGACGACTCGGGATGGTCCCGGCCGTGCTTCGTGTCTGGCTCTGCCGCGAGCACAGCTACTCCCTTGCGCTTCACGTCCTTGGCCTTGGCTTTCTTCTCCTCCGGGTCGGTAGCTGGGAGCTCGAGGAGGGAAAGGCGCCCTTCCTCAGCTCTTGCGCACTTGGTCGCCAGGTTGAACAGCTCCAAAGCCGTGCATAGCTCCTCGTGGATGGCGAGCTCCTCCTTCATCTTGACGTCGCGGACGCCATCAGAAAACACCGAAATGATGGCCTCGTCCGTCACCTTGGGGATCTTGAGACGAACGCTGTTGAAGCGCTGGATGTACTTCTGCAGGGTCTCTCCTGGCTGCTGCTTGATGCGGCGTAGGTCACCCGCGGCGGGGGGGGGGGGGGGGGGGGGGGGGGGGGGGGGGGGGGGGGGGGGGGGGGGGGGGGGGGGGGGGGGGGGGGGGGGGGGGGGGGGGGGGGGGGGGGGGAGCGAGCACCATCCTTGAGAGCCATGGGGAACCAGTTTGCCATGACTTTTTCATCGCCGTTGGCCGCCTCGATGCTCTGCTCGTAGAGCTACAAGAACTCCGCGGGGTCGGGGGTGCCATCATAGCGAGGAGGCAGGTCTGGCTTGAACTTGCCCGGCCAGGCTATGCTACGCAGCTCAGGAGTCAAGGCGCGGCAGCCTGCCCTTGATTTCCGCGCACCGCCGCCGCAGGCAGCACGCGATCTTGTCGCAGTGGCGCTGGGAGCACGGGAGCGTTCTCTTGCGGCCGGGGAACTTCTTGTCAGCTTCCTTCTTCTCGTGCGGATGCCCGACGCGGTGGGTCATGCCGGGGGGCCACGCGCCTTGGCGCCAGGACGCCGTCTTGGTGCGGAGGTGGTGGAGGTGCTTCATGAGCCACGTCGCCCATAGCTGGCGCAGGGCGAGGCAGTGAGAGGGATGGCGCAGGGGAGCCCTCTGCGGCGCTGATGAGCTCAGCGATGTGGTCCAGCCAATCCTCGTAGAGCTCGTCGATGGGGCGGTAGCACAGGAGCTCGCGTGCCATGAGCAGCGCGGCCTGCGCGTCCGTGGGAGCACGACGGGCGTGAGACGACGAGCCGGCCGGGGTCAGCGACAGAGTGGCAGTGCGGCCATCCCGCCGCACCAAGGGGTGCAGCGAGGATGCTTGCTGCTCATTCCCCGCCGTGCCGGTGGCGGCGTTGGCGGCGGGTGGCGGAGAAGAATGGGGAGGCCCGCCGATGGGAGCTGTCTGAGCGACGCGGGCGGCGAGGGCAGCCCGACGCTCAGCGCGGGCTCGGCGAGCATCCGCCATGGATGCGACGAAGCGACGGGACGCGGGTCGATGGATGGAAAGCTTCGGCGCACCCCTACCTGGCGCGCCAAATGTCGGATTTCGGGTTCCGGCAAAACCCTTGAGGTTCGAACATAGGGGTGCGCACAAAGATCTCTCCCAACCTAATCACGCCCTCACTCGCGCCGCGATCTCAAAGCCTAGCTCGATGAACTTGCAACACAAGAGACACAAGATTTATACTGGTTCGGGCCACCGATGTGGTGTAATACCCTACTCAATTGTGGTGTGGTGGATTGCCTCTTGGGCTGATGATGAACAGTACAGGGGAAGAACAGCCTCCTGAGGGGAGGTGTTCTTGTGCTTGGTGAGTGTGAGGATGGGATGGATCTAGTCCGAGATCAGCTCCCCTCCTACTATGGTGGCTAGTCCTATTTATAGAGGCCCTGGTCCTCTCCCCAAATATTGAGCGGATAAGGAGCCAACAATGGCCAAATTCGAAGGGAGACAACTACTACAAGTTATCCTGACTAAAGGTGGTCTTCACCTGCCAAAGGCTCTGATGGTGATGCCGTCTTGGGCTCCACGGTGACCTCTGTCTTGCCGTCCTGCTGGTCTTGGTCTCGTCGCACCGATATGGAAACCTTTGCCTGATGCCTCGGGACTCCTCGCCTGCGCTTGCCCCTTTAGCACCAAAGAGGAAACAAGGACACTGCGCGCGCTGGCGCCTGCCTGGCGCCCGCCTGGCTCCAGTCATCATGGCTTGCGTCACAGGAACCTCGCGAGGTGTCCCTTGCCTTAATCTCTCCGCCCCTCGCGAGCCAGCCCGGTGAGGCCGTTCCCGAGGAGGTCTTGTGTCGTCCGCCTCGCGAGGCTTGGCCCCTCGCGAGGGTCTTGAGTGTTTGCTGGTGAAGATGGGCCGTACAGGGCCGCTAGTGGAGCCACGCCATGGGCCGCAGGCAGGCAAGTCTGGGGACCCCCGTTCCCAGGACACCGACACCAACCGATCCAAGTACCGAACGTACGGCACCTCCGTGTTCAGCACATGTTCAGCACGATGACATCCCTTGAGCTCTTGATCCAGTTGAGGATGAGGGAGAGTCCCGTCAGCACGATGGCGTGGTGACGGTGATGATGATGTTACCGGCGCAGGGCTTCGCCTAAGCACTATGACGATATGACCGAGGTGTGTAACTGTGGAGGGGGGCACCGCACACGGCTAAGAGAAGACTTGGTGTGCCCCCCTCCCATGTATATAAAGGAGGGGGGAGGAGGAGGCCGGCCCTAGAGGGGGCGCGCCAAGGGGGGAGTCCTACTTGGACTCCCGATCCAAGTAGGATTCACCCCCTCCTTCCTTTCTAAGAAGGGGGAAAAGGGAAAGGGGGGCCGCGCCCCCTCCCCTTCCTTTTCGGACTCCACTTGGGGGGGGGGGGGGGGGGGGGGGCGCCTCCCCCTTGTGGGCTGTCCCCTCTTCTCTCCCATGGCCCATAAGCTCCATGATTTCCCCCGAGGGGTTCCGGTAACCTCCTGGTACTCCGGAAAAATGCCCGAATCACTTGGAACCATTCCGATGTCCGAATGCAACCTTCCAATATATGAATCTTTACCTCTTGACCATTTCGAGACTCCTCGTCATGTTCATGATTTCGAGAATTATGTTAACCCTCCATGACGTCATCTTGCATTAACTTCACACGAGACCCAGAATATCTTAACAGATCCTTATCTTTTAATGAACATCCCACTTAGCAAAATTTTCACCAATAGATTTGAAGTACCATAACTGCCATGGCGGTTTATACCATAAACCGTGATCCACCATATAACATTAGGCCCTGTTTAAGTTGCCATCATACGCTTCATAACCTGCATAACCCAGCAATATTCTCCAGTTTAACTATGCTTGCTTAGTCATCTTCATAATTTGGTTCTGCACAATATACTTGACTTCTAAACTCTGGACGTCTTAATAGCATAATCTTTAACCTGGTAGGTACCATTAGTCCCCTTTTAAGCCGCAAATATGAATATCCACGCACTTCAGTGTTCATCTTCCGGCTTAACACATTGGCCGTTTATAGCACTTTACTTTTGAATCATTAGTCCGGCTTATCAGTTTAATCTTAAACCGGCAATATTTCTTTCTTTCAGGCCTTTATCAAAATGGGCAAGACTGTCACTACCTGCAACTGGGTCGTTTCACGGGTCACCGAGGAAGACTTGAACGAATATGCTCAAACGGGTGTCTTGGCCAAAAAAGATATCATTCATTGGAGGGTCCCAGGCACTGAAACTCCTCCTGAGCCCAAGGATGGTGAAGTTATTGTCTTCACTGATCATATGCTCCGGGGCTTCAACCCTCCTAGCTCAAAATTCTTCCGTGATGTGCCGCACTTTTTCAAGCTCCATCCACAAGACATCAGACCAAATTCCGTTTCAAACATTTGCAGCTTCCAAGTATTCTGCGAGGTTTACCTTCAACAGGAGCCCACCGTAGAACTATTCAGGGAATTTTATTATTTAAACCGGCAGAACAAGTTCACAGACGGGCCCAGCCTAGAGCTAGGCGGCATTTCTATACAACAACGGAAAGAAGCCACTTTCCCAGCTGCCACTCTGCCCAGTCATCCCAAAGACTGGAATCAAACCTGGTTTTATTGCAAAGATACTTCAACAGAAAGGGAAAATCCTCTGCCAGGTTATCGCGCCAGCCGGCTTAGCAACAGGCACCCTCTTCCAGACCGCATCAGTACAGCAGAACAGAAGAAGTATATGCCAGTATTTTCAAAGATCCGGGCCTTGATGGCCAACGGCCTGACTGGAATTGATCTGGTTTGGTGCTGGGTCGCCTAGAGAGTCTTGCCTTTAAGCCGCCGTCCCGGCTTAATGTATGAATACACCGGCGAATTAAAAGATCCTCAACGCCACTGTCAGATTGAATTGACTGACAAAGACATCAATAATATGACCAAATCTCTGTTAAATGAGAGCTTGCAAGACTGCAGTAAAGTTGGATTGAATCCTTTCTGTGTTCTTAACAAACCGCCAGCTGTAAGCTTTTAACCAATTTTGCAATTGAATCACACCTTCACTTATATTGCCTTTTCATACCCATTTAATTTTTGCAGGCCGATTCAACTTTTTGGACTAAGAAGCTGCAGGATAAACCGGCCAAGAAACCCCGGACCAAGACAAAGGCTAATAAAAATCCTGCCAAGAAGAAGTCCAATCCTTCTGAGTTATTTGACTTGGATGATAATGATGAGTCGGAGGTAACACTTGACTCCCTTGGCTCATTTTTTGTACGTCTTATTGATAATGATTGCTATCAGGATGATGCGGAAGGAAGCCAAGCCAATGCTGAAGAGGTAACTATCCTTTCCTCCGACTCTGAACCTTTGCCAAGACAGAAAGTTTGTCAAGCTAGCTGGAAAGTAAGGTTTTCTCATCCTTTAGCTTATTTGGATCCCAAGTTTATTTTGAAGAAGCAGCAACATGAAGCTCGCCGCACAACCCGGAATAGCAGTGGAGGAGTCCTTCCTCCGGCTTACCCAACACACCGGCACCTCGCAAGCATCGACCGAAGGTTTCAAATATTTCTGACTTAGCTTATCCCAGGGCGGGTCTTTTTCGACAACCTCTTAACCCGTCTGATTCAAACTACCAGGGAACATCTCATTCCTCCTCCGGTGACTCAACTAGGACTCAAATCCCAGTTTTCAAGACCGTGCCTGGGTAAGCGTGTTAAATCTATCCACTTTGCCCTTTTAATTGTCATATTAACTCTATCTTATGCTTCCTTTTCAGCGGTATTGCAAAGCCCAGCAAGAAACAGAAAGTTGACAAACCGGCTGAAGAATCCAAGACTGTTGAACTGAAGAAACATGTCGCATCTGAGACATTGCATCAAGTGTCAGAAACTGCTATAGATGATCCCCCTCTAGAAGACCACCCCGTTACCCAAGATGCCATGGACGTTGATCCAGAAAATGATAAACCGCCCAGTCCTGCTCAGTCGGCTCAGGAAACTGAGGATATAATGATTACTGGGACGGCTTACCAAGCCCCAGGAAACCCCATTGCCCTGTCCAAACACAGCGCCAAGGAGGAGTTCTCTGCTGCTGACAAGGGCAAATGGACAGTTGACTTGGAAGGTTATACTCAATTTAGTGCTCAAGAGATTCACTCTGGTTATTTGAACCGCCTTCACACCAGCCATGACTTCGAAGCCGGCCTGGTCAACCTTATGAAGGAACACTTTGAGGTAATTCAGCACAATCCTCTTCATAAAAATATACCTCTATCAGCCGCCAAGCCTATAGAATATGAGAACATTGAATATACTGTAGACTTTTAGATAGTCATAAATATATGAAGATCAAAACTAGTAGCCGGGACTTCATATATTTATGACTATCTAAAAGTCGCTTCAATTAGCAGTGACTTCAACCAGGCCGGCTTAAACTATCAAGTTAAGCTGGGACATCAATTAGCAGTGATCAACTTTGCACCTGTAGCCCCCAAGGGCCGGTTTAATCAGTATGAATAAGCCGGGACTTATCACCATGGCTGAAAATAAAATCCAAGCATGTAGCTTTATAAGCCGGATCACATCATTTTGCCCGGGTCATCATAGAAACTTGTCTTGAAAAAAGATCAATATGCATTAGCCCCCAAGTGCCAAGGAAAATACTTGTATTGTGCTTGGGACTTCAAAAATAATCATGATCATAATACCTTCCATGTTGTTCATGTCGCAGGCTAAACTAAATGAGAAGGAAACCCAAGTCAAAGATCTGAGGGCCAATATTCAAACTCAACAATCTGAGACTTCAGAAGCCAAATTAGAGCTGAAGACTGCATTGGAAAACATTGAGCAGTTGAAACAAAACTTCAGTACTGATAAAACCGGCTGGGAGACCGAGAAGGTAGCTCTATTAAAAAGAGCGGAGGATACCGAAGCAGCCCTTAAACCGGTAACTGATGAGTTATCCGGTTTAAAGCATCAAATCAATAGCATGACATCAGCCATCTTCGGTAAGTAACTAAAAATACTTTCCTTTGCACCAACAGTATATCATAATTATCTGCCGGTTTATCCATAATTTTACTGATGTAGGCTCCCGAAGGGCCAAGTTGGGTTCAGACATGCGCATCAAGCTTAAGGCTGTCTATACTTTGGTAGAACAGCTATACATTGGCGCTCAACAGACAATCGCTGCTGCTATTCATAAGAAACATCCGCCCTCCCTCATTAAGGAAACACTAGAGAAGCTATTTGTGCTGCCCCAAAGAATTGAAGAGTTAAAGCGACCAGCCACCAGAGCCGGCGCCAAGACTGCCCTAAGCCGGGCAAAGGCATGGCAAGCAGATCTTGATCCAGAAGATTTAGCCAATGGCTACCCTAGTGTGAAAGAAGACGGGTCTACCTTCTGCGCTGATGATTTTGCAAAAATAGCAAGGGAAATGCATCCATTAGCAAGCAAGCTGGCCGAAGAAACAGATCTATCCCAATATTAGGCGGCATATGATGCTGAGAACAAGAAGGTGAAGGCGCCGGTTCATCAGGAGGTGGATCTCATCCCACCGACTCGTAAGCATACCTTCGCTTCTGACATTGTTCCATCAAGTCTTATAGATGACAAGGCTGTGTTTAGAGCTTTGACCGGTATCAACTGGGCTACGCCTGACTTCTAGCCAATGGGTAACCAAGGAGAAGAAGATGAAGAAGCGCAGGATGACCCGGAGGCTTCGACCCGCCAAGACTAGAAGTCTTGATTCATGAGCCGGTTTACGAGCCATAACATTTGGATGCTATGTCTCAAAAACACTTATCCTTTTGGGCCGTCAGATGCCTTGTAATAGGCTAGTTAAAAACAATGATCTGCCGTGCCATCGTGCACATTTATTTGCATAACACTGCCGATCCATTATTCAAAGATCTGCCACTTATGCTTATAATATCATCAATTGTGCAGACCATGCTTATCATTTTTTCCTGCACATAAGCAGATAACAGGTGCCCTGGCGGTTTACCCCAGGGCGGGTCATAATACCCCATAGAAAAAACCACTGGTGACTGAATAGTCCATAACCAGGGCGGGTTATCAAAAAAACCTCATATAAGTACAACAAAATAAATATCATACCTGTGCTGTTTGTTCACACTGCCGGCTTATCATGCGACATGCAGTAAGGGTAACATCCCAAAGTCTTTAGAGCACAATGCCCTGTTCAATTTAATCATATCGCCGGCTTACAACGCCATATGCAGCAAGGGTAACATCCCGAAGCTTAGAGCACAGAACTCCAAGCACATAATCATCATACACTGGCGACTTAAAGTCCAAAGCCAGGCCGGGTTAACAAAACTCCGGAAAGATTCATATATGAACCATAAGGCAACGTGGCCCTTGATACGTCCATTTTGCATCATGCTTTTATATCGATATTTATTGCATTATGGACTGTTATTACACATTATATCACAATACTTATGCCTTTTCTCTCTTATTTTACAAGGTTTACGTGAAGAGGGAGAATGCCGGCAGCTGGAATTCTGGGCTGGAAAAGGAGCAAATATTAGAGACCTATTCCGCACAACTCCAAAAGTCCTGAAACTCCAGGAAAGTCAGTTTTGGAATATATTAAAAATATTGGGCGAAGAAAGCACCAGAGGGGGGCCACCCACTGTCCACGAGGGTGGAGGGCGCACCCTACCCCCCTGGGCGCGCCCCCTGCCTCGTGGGCCACCTGGAAGCCCCCCGATGCCCATCTTCTAGTATAAGGTGTCTTTTGCCCTGAAAAAAATCAGAAGGAAGCTTTTGGGATGAAGCGTCGCCGTCTCGAGGCAGAACCTTGGCGGAACCAATCTAGAGCTCCGGTGGAGCTGTTCTGCTGGGGAAACATCCCTCCGGGAGGGGGAAATCATCACCATCGTAATCACCATTGATCCTCTCATTGGGAGGGGGTCAATCTCCATCAACATCTTCACCAGCACCATCTCCTCTCAAACCCTAGTTCATCTCTTGTATCCGATCTTTGTCTCAAAACCTCGGGGGGGGGGGGGGGGGGGGGGGGGGGGGGGGGGGGGGGGGGGGGGGGGGGGGGGGGGGGGGGGGGGGGGGGGGGGGGGGGGGGGGGGGGGGGGGGGGGGGGGGGGGGGGGGGGGGGGGGGGGGGGGGGGGGGGGGGGGGGGGGGGGGGGGGGGGGGGGGGGGGGGGGGGGGGGGGGGGGGGGGGGGGGGGGGGGGGGGGGGGGGGGGGGGGGGGGGGGGGGGGGGGGGGGGGGGGGGGGGGGGGGGGGGGGGGGGGGGGGGGGGGGGGGGGGGGGGGGGGGGGGGGGGGGGGGGGGGGGGGGGGGGGGGGGGGGGGGGGGGGGGGGGGGGGGGGGGGGGGGGGGGGGGGGGGGGGGGGGGGGGGGGGGGGGGGGGGGGGGGGGGGGGGGGGGGGGGGGGGGGGGGGGGGGGGGGGGGGGGGGGGGGGGGGGGGGGGGGGGGGGGGGGGGGGGGGGGGGGGGGGGGGGGGGGGGGGGGGGGGGGGGGGGGGGGGGGGGGGGGGGGGGGGGGGGGGGGGGGGGGGGGGGGGGGGGGGGGGGGGGGGGGGGGGGGGGGGGGGGGGGGGGGGGGGGGGGGGGGGGGGGGGGGGGGGGGGGGGGGGGGGGGGGGGGGGGGGGGGGGGGGGGGGGGGGGGGGGGGGGGGGGGGGGGGGGGGGGGGGGGGGGGGGGGGGGGGGGGGGGGGGGGGGGGGGGGGGGGGGGGGGGGGGGGGGGGGGGGGGGGGGGGGGGGGGGGGGGGGGGGGGGGGGGGGGGGGGGGGGGGGGGGGGGGGGGGGGGGGGGGGGGGGGGGGGGGGGGGGGGGGGGGGGGGGGGGGGGGGGGGGGGGGGGGGGGGGGGGGGGGGGGGGGGGGGGGGGGGGGGGGGGGGGGGGGGGGGGGGGGGGGGGGGGGGGGGGGGGGGGGGGGGGGGGGGGGGGGGGGGGGGGGGGGGGGGGGGGGGGGGGGGGGGGGGGGGGGGGGGGGGGGGGGGGGGGGGGGGGGGGGGGGGGGGGGGGGGGGGGGGGGGGGGGGGGGGGGGGGGGGGGGGGGGGGGGGGGGGGGGGGGGGGGGGGGGGGGGGGGGGGGGGGGGGGGGGGGGGGGGGGGGGGGGGGGGGGGGGGGGGGGGGGGGGGGGGGGGGGGGGGGGGGGGGGGGGGGGGGGGGGGGGGGGGGGGGGGGGGGGGGGGGGGGGGGGGGGGGGGGGGGGGGGGGGGGGGGGGGGGGGGGGGGGGGGGGGGGGGGGGGGGGGGGGGGGGGGGGGGGGGGGGGGGGGGGGGGGGGGGGGGGGGGGGGGGGGGGGGGGGGGGGGGGGGGGGGGGGGGGGGGGGGGGGGGGGGGGGGGGGGGGGGGGGGGGGGGGGGGGGGGGGGGGGGGGGGGGGGGGGGGGGGGGGGGGGGGGGGGGGGGGGGGGGGGGGGGGGGGGGGGGGGGGGGGGGGGGGGGGGGGGGGGGGGGGGGGGGGGGGGGGGGGGGGGGGGGGGGGGGGGGGGGGGGGGGGGGGGGGGGGGGGGGGGGGGGGGGGGGGGGGGGGGGGGGGGGGGGGGGGGGGGGGGGGGGGGGGGGGGGGGGGGGGGGGGGGGGGGGGGGGGGGGGGGGGGGGGGGGGGGGGGGGGGGGGGGGGGGGGGGGGGGGGGGGGGGGGGGGGGGGGGGGGGGGGGGGGGGGGGGGGGGGGGGGGGGGGGGGGGGGGGGGGGGGGGGGGGGGGGGGGGGGGGGGGGGGGGGGGGGGGGGGGGGGGGGGGGGGGGGGGGGGGGGGGGGGGGGGGGGGGGGGGGGGGGGGGGGGGGGGGGGGGGGGGGGGGGGGGGGGGGGGGGGGGGGGGGGGGGGGGGGGATACAAAGAAATTATGCATGATATTGCACCTGCTGAGATAGAAGATATTGATGTTACAATTAAGCTTGCCAATAGAGATACTATTTCACCAATTGGGATTGTTAAAGATGTTGAAGTCTTGTGTGCGAAAGTTAAATATCCTACTAATTTTCTTGTTCTTGGTTCCCCACAAGATGATTTTTGTCCCATTATATTTGGTAGACCCTTCTTGAATACTGTTAATGCTAAGATAGACTCCAAAAAGGATATTGTTACTGTTGGTTTAGGGGATATGTCTCATGATTTTAATTTTGCTAAATTTCGTAGACAACTCCATGATAAAGAATTGCCTAGTAAAGATGAAATTATTGGTCTTGCTTCTATTGCCGTGCCTCCCAATGATCCTTTAGAACAATATTTGCTAGACCATGAAAATGATATGTTTATGAATGAAAGAAGGGAAATAGATGAAGTATTCTTTAAACAGGGACCTATTTTGAAACACAACTTGCCTGTTGAAATTCTAGGGGTCCTCCTCCACCCAAGGGTGATCCCGTGTTTGAGCTTAAACCATTACCTGATACTCTTAAATATGCTTATCTTGATGAAAAGAAGATATATCCTGTTATTTTTAGTGCTAACCTTTCAGAGCAGGAAGAAGAGAAATTATTGAAAACTCTGAAGAAGCACCGTGCTGCTATTGGATATACTCCTGGTGATCTTAAGGGCATTAGTCCCACTCTATGCCAACACAAAATAAAATTGGAAAAAGACGCTAAACCGGTTGTTCATCACCAACGACGGTTAAATCCTAAGATGAAAGAAGTGGTAAGAAATGAAATACTAAAGCTTCTGGAGGCAGGTATAATTTATCCCGTTGCTGATAGTCAGTGGGTAAGTCCTATCCATTGTGTCCCTAAGAAGGGAGGTATTACTGTTGTTCCTAATGATAAAGATGAATTGATCCCACAAAGAATTGTTACAGGTTATAGAATGGTAATTGATTTCTGCAAATTAAATAAAGCTACTAGAAAGGATCATTACCCTTTACCTTTTTTTGATCAAATGCTAGAAAGATTATCCAAACATACACATTTTTGCTTTCTAGACGGTTATTCTGGTTTCTCTGAAATACCTGTGTCAAAAGAGGATCAAGAAAAGACCACTTTTACTTGCCCTTTCGGTACCTTTGCTTATAGACGTATGCCTTTTGGTTTATGTAATGCACCTGCTACCTTTCAAAGATGTATGACTGCTATATTCTCTGACTTTTGTGAAAAGATTGTGGAGGTTTTCATGGATGATTTCTGTGTGTATGGAACTTATTTTGATGATTGCTTAAGCAACCTTGATCGAGTTTTGTAGAGATGTGAAGAAACTAATCTTGTCTTGAATTGGGAGAAGTGCCACTTTATGGTTAATGAAGGTATTGTCTTGGGGCATAAATTTTTTGAAAGAGGTATTGAAGTTGATAAAGCTAAAGTTGATGCTATTGAAAAGATGCCGTGTCCTAAGGACATTAAAGGTATAAGAAGTTTCCTTGGTCATGCCTATTTTTATAGGAGGTTCATTAAAGACTTCTAAAAAATTTCTAGGCCTCTGACTAATCTCTTACAAAAAGATGTTCCTTTTGTCTTTGATGATGATTGTGTAGAAGCATTTGAAATACTTAAGAAAGCCTTGATTTCTGCACCTGTTGTTCAGCCACCTGATTGGAATTTACCCTTTGAAATTATGTGTGATGCTAGTGATTATGCTGTAGGTGCTGTTCTAGGACAAAGAGTTGATAAGAAATTAAATTATATCCAATATGCTAGTAAAACTCTAGAAAGTGCCCAGAGAAATTATGCTACTACTGAAAAGGAATTTTTAGCAGTTGTATTTGCTTGTGATAAGTTCAGTCCTTATATTGTTGATTGTAAAGTAACTGTTCACACTGATCAAGCTGCTATTAAATATCTTATGGAAAAGAAAGATGCTAAACCTAGACTTATTAGATGGGTTCTCTTGCTACAAGAATTTGATTTGCATATTATTGATAGAAAGGGAGCTGAGAACCCCGTTGCAGACAACTTATCTAGGTTAGAGAATGTTATTTATGACCCACTACCTATTGATGATAGCTTTCCTGATGAACAATTAGCTGTCATAAATGCTTCTTGTACTGCTGCATGGTATGCTGATTATGCTAATTACATTGTTGCTAAATTTATACCACCTAGTTTCACATACCAGCAAAAGAAAAAGTTTTTCTATGATTTAAGACATTACTTCTGGGATGACCCACACCTTTATAAAGAAGGAGTAGATGGTGTTATTAGACATTGTGTACCTGAGCATGAACAGGAATAGATCCTACGCAAGTGTCACTCCGAGGCTTATGGAGGACACCATGCTGGAGATAGAACTACACAGAAGGTATTGCAATCCGGTTTTTATTGGCCTACTCTTTTCAAAGATGCCCGTAAGTGTGTCTTGTCTTGTGATGAATGTCAAAGAATTGGTAATATTAGTAGACGTCAAGAAATGCCTATGAACTATTCACTTGTTATTGAACCATTTGATCTTTGGGGCTTTGATTATATGAGACCGTTTCCTTCCTCTAATGGGTATACACATATTTTAGTTGCTGTTGATTACGTTACTAAGTGGGTAGAAGCTATTCCAACTAGTAGTGCTGATCATAACATATCTATTAAGATGCTTAAAGAAGTTATTTTTCTGAGGTTTGGAGTCCCTAGATACTTAATGACTGATGGTGGTTCACATTTTATTCATGGTGCTTTTTGTAAAATGCTTGCTAAGTATGATGTTAATCATAGAATTGCATCTACATACCACCCATAGTCTAGTGGTCAAGTAGAACTGAGTAATAGGAATATTAAATTAATTTTGCAAAAGACTGTTAATAGATCTAGAAAGAATTGGTCCAAGAAACTTGATGATGCATTATGGGCCTATAGAACTGCATATAAAAATCCTATGGGTATGTCTCCGTATAAAACGGTTTATGGAAAAGCATGTCACTTACCTCTCGAACTAGAACATAAGGCATATTGGGCCATTAAAGAGCTCAATTATGATTTCAAACTTGCCGGTGAGAAGAGACTATTTGACATTAGCTCACTTGATGAGTGGAGAACCCAGGCCTATGAGAATGCCAAACTGTTTAAAGAAAAAGTTAAAAGATGGCATGACAAAAGGATACAAAAGCGTGAGTTTATTGTAGGTGATTATGTTTTGTTATACAACTCTCGTTTAGGATTTTTTGCAGGAAAACTCCTATCTAAATGGCAAGGTCCTTACGTTATCGAGGAGGTCTATTGTTCTGGTGCCATAAAAATCAACAACTTTGAAGGCACAAATCGGAAGGTGGTGAACGGTCAAAGAATCAAACATTATATCTCAGGTAATCCCATAAATGTTGAAACCAATGTTATTGATACCGTAACCCCGGAGGAGTACATAAGGGACACTTTCCAGAATGTTTCAGACTCCGAAAAGGAATAGGTATGAAGTACGGTAAGTAAACCGACTCCAAAACAGTTCTAATAGCATTTTTTCTCGGTTTTGGAATATTTAATAAAATAGGAAAAATAAGTAGTCCGAAAGGGGCACGAGGCATCCACGAGGGTGGAGGGCGCCCCTACCCCCCTGGGCGCGCCCCCTGCCTCGTTGGCACCTCGTATGCTCTCCGGACTCCATTTTCTTGCACGATACTTCTTTTGGTCAGAAAAAATTCGTTATATTATCTCTCGAAGGTTTTGACCACCGTACCACGACACAATCCTCTTTTTTTGTTTTGAGTTGTTTCAACCGCAGATTAGAGCAAGATGTCTTCTCAAGAGTCAGTCGGGGAGAGTCGGGTGTCTCATCCGACACTGGGGCCAGGAGCAAACAGTGATGCTGACCACTTTGGGCCATCAATGGAGGAAGAGATGGAGGCCGACTTGAAAAGGATAGATGCCATGGAGGAGGATCAAGAAGTTACCTCTCGTTTCCAAGCCAGATTCATGATGGAGGAACTTCAGAGCTCAGCAATGCCAAACTTGATCATCCCTCCCAATGCTAGATTTCTTTCTTATGAAAATATGAAAAAGAGTGTTACGTGTTCTCCCGCAGCTATGCAACATCCATGGGTGAAAGGAGCTTTAGCCCTCACGGGTAAGCTCCGAAGGGAAATAATGGATCTCAAGCAACAAGTCAATAATCTCGAGGAAGAGAATCATATCCTAAGGGGCATCATCGCCAAGAATATCACATCACCACCTCCGAAGAAAGAGACATAAATACATGGGTATGGGCACTCCCCTTGGCAACTGCCAAGCTTGGAGGAGGTGCACCGGTATCATATCACCATTACACTTCTATCTTTACCGTTTTTCTTAGTTCGATCCTTTTGGTTATATCTTGATCTAGTAGAATAAAGTTTAGTATGATCTAGCTTTGAGTTTTTGTGTTGATCCTTATCTATGTAATCGAGTCCGTGAGCTATATATAATAAATATTAGTCTTGAGTCGAGTGCTTGGTTATCTGGCTATGATCTTGAGGGAAAAAAAGAAAAAAGAAAGAATAAAAAGAAATAAAGAGACCATATTGATCTTATGGAGAGTAATGACTTCACATATAAAGAGTATGATGAATAAAAGTTGTTGAGAGCTGACAAACATAGTCTTGGTCATCGTTGCAATTAATAGGAAGTAATAAAGAAAGAGAGGTTTTCACATATAAATATACTATCTTGGACATCTTTTATGATTGTGAGCACTCATTAAAATACGACATGCTAAAAAGTTGATGTTGGACAAGGAAGACAACGTAATGGGTTATGTTTTCTTATATCCAAAATAAATTATATTGACATGGATCATCCAACATGTTGAGATTGCCTTTCCCCCTTATGCTAGCCAAATTCTTTGCACCAAGTAGAGATACTACTTGTGCTTCCAAATATCCTTAAACCCAGTTTTGCCATGAGAGTCCACCATATCTACCTATGGATTGAGTAAGATCCTTCAAGTAAGCTGTCATTGTTGCAATAAAAAAATTGCTCTCTAAATATGTATGATCTATTAGTGTGGAGAAAATAAGCTTTATATGAGCTTGTGATATGGAAGAAATAAAAGTGACAGACTGCATAATAAAGGTCCCTATCACAAGTGGCAATATAAAGTGACATTCTTTTGCATTAAGATTTGTGCATCCAACCATAAAAGCACATGACAACCTCTGCTTCCCTCTGTGAAGGGCCTATCTTTTATTTTTGTCTTATACCTTATACAAGAGTCATGGTGATCTTCACCTTTCCTTTTTACACTTTATCCTTTGGCAAGCACTATGTGTTGGAGGGGGGGGGGGGGGGGGGGGGGGGGGGGGGGATATATACATCTGGGCTATTCTATTACACGTAACAGAATATTATTCTGTTACCTTACTTGAACTGACGTAGTTCACAGGTTGGACTGACGTGGTTTTCTACTTGAACTGATCTTCCTGCGTGTACGACGGGCGGAAACAGGGGATGCAACGTGCAGCTTCCGGGCGTTCTCCGGCGCGATGCTGTGGGCCATTCGTTGCTAGAGGAGACATGTAAGGGGTTCCGCACGTGCGCGCGCTCACCTGGTCGTGTTTTGCGATCTGTAGTCACCGGAGGTGACGGCGTGGGCATTTGGCGGCGGACGTGTTTTGGGCGTTGGTGTTTACCATGGTGTTCGTAGGCCTCAATTTACGTCCTTTTTGTTGTTTTGGATGTGAGAATTATCGGTATGTTAGAGTTTTTGGAGATTAATTTCATCTGTAATTTCTGATTACAAGTTTTGGCGTTCTTGGTCGTTTTCCACGCCCGCCATGCAAATGTGTTCTTCTTTTTTTGTTGTTTTACTTTCGAATTGGCGTTGCAGGGAGAGATATGAGGATTGTATGAAAAGATTTGCGTCATGAATTTTGCTTCTTTGAGTTGTTTCTACCCCGGATTCCCATGTCATTTTGTCGTTGGCGGAGGTGGTGTATGGCGGCTGACTGTAGCCTGCGATTTCTTGTAATCTGGTCAAACTGTGTAATTAAGTTGTGTGTTTTTCAGTGTTGTTTGAATTGCTGCCGTATGTGTAGTTGGACTGCTGCGTGTCAAAGTTGTCTTACTGTGCGTTGACATCGGAACTGGCTGCCTACCGATACCTCTGCACTTTGATTATAAAGCCCGAGCCCTCTATCACTTTCATTCTACCAGCTGCAACCAAAGAAAAGCGAGATGGATCCTGAGCTGGGAGAGGTCACAGAGGAGGAGGGGGATGCCGTTGATGTGAGGGCTGCAGTAGCGGAGCAAAGGAGGAGGAGGAGGAGGCGCAGGCGCAGGCAGATGGCACGACGTGCTGCCGAGGAGGAACTGGAGGCAGAGTTCAACAGACGCCTTGCGTGCGAGGTGATGGATACTTGCAACTCCAATGAATTGGAGCTTCTTTTCCCAGAGGGCAGGGGAAGGAACCATATTCAGATCATCAATTGGGCTAGGACGAGAGCAGCCACGGCTCCACATCCATCCACCAGGGCCAAATGGCGTCGTTTCTTTGATCGTTATGACTGAAGTAGTGAATATTATGTTTTTAAGATTTTTGTTGTGAGGGAGCAGATGTTTGAATGACTAAATGAATTCAACTATTTTATCTCTGAATGTGTTGTTTTAACTGCATATGTTTGACATGTGCACTTTTGAACTGCTTGTCTATCTGAAGTTGAACTGATTTGCTGTCAAATGTTAAATGGCTTGTATAATAACTATTTCCTACCAGCTGGCTGCCCACCTGCCTATTTATTATTTTTATAATTTGCGAGTCTCCCTGGCTATAAATTCTATCCATCTATGTGTGGTGTGTGGCTCAGTCTCCCCCTCCTTTTTCTTCCTTCTTCCAGAATCAGATCTAGGTTCCTCCCTCTTCTCTCCGTTGTTTTCTTCCCTGTTCCTGTGTGTTCCATGGAGGATTGTTCATGCGGATGCCTGGCAAAGATGGCGTGCACAGCTGATGGCTGTGTGTACGAATCTGGTTTGGAGCTCACCCAGACTCAGCGCCGTGGGCAACTTTCTTGTTTGCTGTACAGCAACCATGGGTTTCGTGCACCCTATGTTTGTCGCCTGACGGTTGGTGACTTGAAGGAATCATGGGTATGTGTTTCTATTCGTTTTGTTTTCTACTTTTTTGTAGGTCTCTTTTTGAATCCCATGGACTGAATCTGTAGTTTAGTTTTATGAATAGTTTGTCTATATTTTTTATTTGGTTTTGTCAGAATTTAACAATAGGGATTTCTGTGTGTATTTGTTCATTACTTAACAGTATTTTATCCATTTTTGTATAATCCTTGATCTGTTTTTTGTCAGATGTTTTTACTGTAGGTGTATTGATATGTATATTTCTTCAGTTTAGTCAGTTCACATGACTAGTTAGTTTTGGTTCAGATTTTTTCTTTTCAGTTTGTTATGCAAACCGTTCCTATATCTGTGTAAAAATTCAGTTATGTCAGGTGTTCACTTTGTTTTGCACTCCCATGCCCATTTGCAGAAAATGTCACCTAGGATCAGGATTGTTGCTCCTAGTTCCGGTGTACTGAAGATGGAGACTTCAGACAAAAATGGGTATCAGTTGATGGAAGTTGCCTACCACATCGACTTTGATGGTTGCATCAACCTAACTACTGGGTGGAAGGAGTTTGTGGCAGAGTCTGGATTTGAGGATGGTGATGTGGTTATGGTTATGTTCTCCAGGGAAGACGACTCTCTGACGTTTAGAATTTATGTGCTGTAGGTTTAAATGTGGCAAATGACGCCGGTTGTGAGATTTGTGTGTGTTTGATTATGTTGCAGTATTTTTTCTTTAAAACATTTGCATGTGAGATGGTTGAATTCTATGGTATTATCAGATGGTTTGGAACAACTTATGTAATGCTTTTCCTATTGTTTTGCTCAAGTATAACTGTTTTATTTATATATTCTTTATATTAGTACTGGAACAATTCTATAGTTGAACTGATGGGCATCCTTTGTTTTGACTGGGATATTTTCATGTACATAGCTCGCAGACGGAACTATACGCTGATGATGTTTGTAGAACCCCTTTTTGGGTTTTGAGTTTGCTGAACTTACATTCTGTTAATGATAGTACTGAACTATTTTAGGTTGTCAATTACCAATCAAATTTGTTTGTTGTATAACATTTTTTCTTACTTTTCTACATGAATTTTGGAGCACATTTTTTCTTTTTATAGTTGAATAATGATAGTTCTAGTATTTTTTAAAATAAAAAGATTTTAATCTTTGCTGCATAGTACTATTTTTTTACTTGAACCTTATGAATTGTAGTAGTTGAACTTTTTATAAATTTGTTTCTGAAATTTTTATTTACAATCTTCTACATTTAATTTTCCAAAAAATATATATTTTTTTATTGGACTTTTTACATTATTTATTTTTGAACTGATTTCTTGTGAGGTTTTTTTAAAATTATCTGCATTTTGTTTTTTTGTCGTGTGTGATCGGCTGGAATTTTGTAATGGGGCGAAGTACTGTGTTGGGCCATCCGCCTGAGTCATTGTTTTCGGCCCAGATAGCTCGTCCGCGCGGCTGTGCAGCGCGTCATGCGCGTGCGCTATGGGTTTAGTCCCACCTCGCTAGTCGAGGGGGCTCTAGACCTGTTTATAAGCACAGCCGAGGCTCACCGGTCGAACTCCTCTGAATACTTACCTGAGCGCTTATACACGGCGCTCGCTCTCTCTCATGACCTGTGGGCCCTCGACGGCAGCCCATGCATTGTGCGGATTACTAGGGATTCGCCCACGGGCTCGAGTTTAAGTATCTAGCATCGTCAGGGCCTGCGCCGGTCCTTGGGCGGTCAATTTTTTGTTTTTTTTTGTTTTTTTGAATCTAGTACTTGACTCCACCAGTAACTTGGACTGATATTTTTTTCTTTTTTCTCTTTTTGTTTGTTTGAATCTAGTACTTGCCCCCATTTATCTATCTTTCTGTGTGTGGAAACAGAATAACCGCACTGTGCCTGTCAAACGAGCGCACTGTCGCGTTAGCGCGAGGCCGAGCCGGGGGGGAGGGGGGTCGGGACCCCCCTCCCCCATCCCGGCGAGGCCGAGCCAGGAACGAGCCGTAGCAGGCGACGACGCGGCGTGCCGCGGCGTCGCATGCGGAGGCGAGTCCGTAACATGACTTGCCCCCGCACCGCACTGCACCGCACCGCACCGCACCGAGGGGCATAGTTGTACTGACACATCTTCCTTGTATGGACTTGCCCCCATTATCTATCTTTAGGGGTGTGTGGGTGCGTGTGGGGGGTGGGAAACAAAATAACCGCACTGCGCCTGTCAAACGGGGGGGGGGGGGGGGGGGGGGGGGGGGGGGGGGGGGGGGGGGGGGGGGGGGGGGGGGGGGGGGGGGGGGGGGGGGGGGGGGGGGGGGGGGCGTAGCAGGCGACGACGCGGCGTGCCGCGGCTTCGCATGCGGAGGCGAGTCCGTAACATGACTTGCCCCCGCACCGCACCGCACCGCACCGAGGGGCATAGTTGTACTGACACATCTTCCTTGTATGGACTTGCCCGGGGGGGGGGGGGGGGGGGGGGGGGGGGGGGGGGGGGGGGGGGGGGGGGGGGGGGGGGGGGGGGGGGGGGGGGGGGGGGGGGGGGGGGGGGGGGGGGGGGGGACCCCCCTCCCCATCCCGGCGAGGCTGAGCCAGGAACGAGCCGTAGCAGGCGACGACGCGGCGTGCCGCGGCGTCGCATGCGGAGGCGAGTCCGTAACATGACTTGCCCCCGCACCGCACCGCACCGAGGGGCATAGTTGTACTGACACATCTTCCTTGTATGGACTTGCCCCCATTTATCTATCTTTAGGGGTGTGTGGGTGCGTGTGGGGGGGGAACAGAATAACCGCACTGCGCCTGTCAAACGAGCGCACTGCCGCGTTAGCGCAAGGCTGAGCCGGGGGGGAGGGGGTTGGGACCCCCCTCCCCCATCCCGGCGAGGCCGAGCCAGGAACGAGCTGTAGCAGGCGACGACGCGGCTTGCCGCGGCGTCGCATGCGGAGGCGAGTCCATAACATGACTTGCCCCCGTTCAACGAAGTGATCGGGATGTTGCTCATGCTCCTGAAGGTGTAGGTGATGAAGGTGGTGACGCGGCCTTTTCAACTGTTGATGCTGGATCTCATGGAAGTGACATGCCTGTGAAGACAAACCTGATGCAAACTCGTTTGACGCAAGTGTTTACTCGTGATGCAGTTAAGGAGAAGAAAGCTGTTTTGAAGAGGAAGATGTCAGATCGAAATCCTGATGGCACACAGAGGCGTAGCCCACGTGTGAAAGCTGGTTCCCAACCGGGTAATAGCAAAGCTGATGGGGATAGTGTTGCTGTGAAGATTGGTCCAAGCAAACTTGGTGGCTCCCCTGTTCATCGGAGTCCACGGGTTTTGACAAATAAGAAGCCTTCTTCGTCTCCTCTTCCAGAGCGCTCTTTGTTGAAAGAAAATAATAAGCGTAAAGTTCATCCTGCGAAGGTGAACAAAGGTGTGAAGAAGCGTGCTCGTGTCGAAGCTGAAGATGTTGTATCTGAAGAAGATGATATCGAAGTTGATTCTGAAGATGAATTTGCAGTGGTACGTGTTTTGTACTGTATGTGACTAACTAGTTGTACTTGCAATGATTTAATTATGTCTGGGCTGGTATACTGGCCAGGCCAGGCTGGTCATTGTTTGCATCAATCTAGGGTGGTACTGATGTTGTTTCAAGAGTTGAACTTGTGCAATCTTTTCTTTTTTCTACTTGCCTTCATATGCTTGTTTTGTTTTCTATATTCATTTATTTAAGGTGTGGCTTCTTTATTTTCATTTACAGCCTGTTAGAGTTATGAGTCCGGTCAAGCCGGTGGGAGGCAATGCCGGAAAAGTTGCCTTGGATGAAGGTGACCTACGGAAATTGAACTTAACTATGCAATGTTCATTGGGAGAGGTTGAAGCTTGTGCTAAATTGCTTGAGAGTCGGCATGTGGCTAGGGTTCATGCAGCTGGTTTTGGTTCTATCTTCAAGTGGAGGGTGAAGTCTAACATTTCCCGCCCTCTGATGGGAGCTTTGTACCTGAGGATAGATCCTGATACAATGACTCTTGACATGGGTGAGGCTAATAAGAAGCTTTGCATCACTAGCGATGGTATACATCAATTATTTGGGTTCCCTCGTGGTGGTCGTTCTGCGCCAAGGCCGTCAGAGGACGGATATGACGACGCTCTGATGAAGTTAAGATCGGAGCTTGACATTAGCAGGAACAAAGATATCAAGACAAAGGATTTGAGGAATAAGCTCAAGGTGCTCGTCAAGGATCCTAGCAAAGATGACCTTGCTCTGAAAGTGTTCTTCATTATTGTGTTTATGAAGGTTGTGTTGCCTGGTGCCGCCCCGCGTGTTTCCAGAGAGGCAGCAATGTTTGAGGGTCTCGTCTTTGAGGACATGGCTAATATGGATTATTGCCAGCTGATGGTTGATGAGCTTAGAAGGGCTGTTGCCAAGTACCAAGATGGTGTTACCCTTGGGAAGGCAATCACAGGCTGTGCTATAGGGCCTGTACTAATGTACCTTGACTGCCTTATCCGTGGCAAGATTACGGAGCCTGACATGCGAGTCCCCCGCATATGTTTCATGGATCCTGTCAAGCTTTCTGATCTGGTTGATGCAGATTTGATAAAAAAAGGCAATGCAGATCCAAAGACTTGGGTGTTTGGGAAGCTTCCGGTGAGTTTTATTTCTTTCGTGTCTTGCAGACCTTTTTTTTAGGTATAGCTATTTTTGCTGGAGTGAACATGTGTCCCGCAGAGTTACATGTTTAGATTTTGTCATTTCTTAAGCTTTGTGAGGTTTAGGTATGATTTTTAGTACTGTTGTTTCATGTGTGGTTGAACTGAATATCTTTGTTCAACTGGCTTGTTGGTAAATACTAGCAAATTGGCAATGACAGTTAAAGATTGATAGTGCTGTTGATTTAAATCTGTTAATATCATGTTTTATTTTTCCCTGTGTGTTGCATTGATTAATTAACTCTTTTTTCCCCTTGTTTGTAGTGGAAAACTCAAGAGGAGGTTGTTTTTTCCGAGTGTATAAACGGCCAGTCTTGGAGATGCCGTCGTCTCAGGTTCCCAAGTTTTCATCTCTGCACGATGAGTTGAGAGATGGCCGTGGTGTTGAGGGTGCTGGTTATGTTCCCCTGGCCCTAGTAATGCTAGTACTTCACAGAGGCAGGGTTTTGGTATTGATGTTGCTGTTTCTGCGTTGGAGCGTGCTGAGCATATTTTAAGTAATGTGTGTTCTGAGCTGCAAAAGGTCCCAACGACAGTTGAGCGTCTGAGCTGTATCAATGGTATCCTTCCTGAAGGTCATCAATTTAACGCTGAGGAAGCAGTGGACTATATTGAGATGGAGAGAATTTTTATTGATATGCGTGACGGTGCTGCTGATCTAGTTCAGAGCTCGGTTCGTCTGTTGAACAACATGAAGCGTTTCAAAACTATGCAAGACTCTCGCTGCAAGCCATATGAAGAAAGTGCAAATGTTGTTATCAGGCAGATTGAGCAGGATGAGGCTGCTGCCACCGACAGCAGGGCTGGTGATGGTACCGAGGCTAATGTTTCTGATCACGAAACGAATGATGTTGGCTTGGAGCGCCCTGTTGTTGATGTGAGTCAGTCCTCGGTGTTTGCAATTTTTACTATGTTGTTCTGCTGTCAGTATTGTAGTTGAACTTTCTCATCTTCATCTATTTATTAATTTTTCTTCCATGCAGATTGAGCAGGATGAGGCTGCTGCCACCGATAGCAGGGCTGATGATGGTACTGAGGCTAATGTTTCTGATCACCATACGAACGATGTTGGCTTGGAGTACCCTGTTGTTGATGTGAGTCAGTCCTCGACGTTTGTATGTTTTTACTATGTTGTTCTGCTGTCAGTATTGTAGTTGAACTTCCTCATCTTCATCTGTTTATTAATTTTTCTTTTCATGCAGGAGACCAGTCATAATGTTGAGGCTGCTGTTGACCATGGAGTTAATGATCCATCTACTGATAAGTGCAAGGTTATTTTTATTTTTATTGTGTTTATTCATATTTCTTGAATTTTCATGCGCACCAATGTGCCTTGCTTGTTCATTTTTCTATCCCACACCGTTAAGAATTTGCAGGTGATACCTACCTTTTTTGTTACTGTGGTTTAATTCCTTGTGTTTATTGTTGCTAATAATAGCATTGTTTTTTTGCTTCATTACATATGAATCAGGGTCCTGTTGTTGGCGACGAGCCTTGTTCGCCCGTTGGTGATGTTCCTTTGAATGTTAGCAGCAGCAAGATCGATGATGTTGCTGTGAATGCTTCTAAGGTTTGTTTTTCTGTGCACCTCTTGCTAGCTTATTTTTGATTGTTAGTTTTGCTCATATTATTCACTTTTTCTGAATTTTTATTTCTTCAGATGACTGATGTTGAGCGTGAGGCTGTCGTTAGTGGTGGAGATGATGCTCGTGGTGTTCCATTGAGTAGTGGGCGCGATGTTGGTACCAAAGTTGCTGATGAGGATGTTGGTGCTGCCAGCATACTTGATGCCAAATCGTCTGGTGTTGGTATTGCTGGGAATGAAAATGTTTCTGATTGTGAAGATTTGCCGCCGGAGAATTTCCCGCCTGGAGGTCTTGATTACGGTGATGCATTGCAAGATGCCTCTAGCGTGGAGGAGGTGCCATCCGAGGATGATGATTTACTTCTGTCGATTTCTTATGGCCCCTTGACGCAGGAGGCGCTCGTGTCGTCCCAGGATTTTCTTTCTACAGACCCTGAAAGCGCAGCAATATTGGTGTCCTCTCAAGATGTCCCATCGTCGAACCCTGAAACTGGAGGCATATTGGTCTCATCACAGGAACTACCGTCGTCGTCAAACGCTGATAGTGCAGGTAAGGACATGTAAATGAGGCATACTTCTCAATTTTGTCATTTTGGACATGTTCACTTGTAGTGCTTGAACTTATTATTTTTCTTCTTTTTCTGCAAGCAGAAAGTGGTAATGTTCTTAAGGTTGATATGTTTTTCTTCGCTGTTACGAGGTTGCGCACGAACCGTACGAAATGGTTAGTTTGGGATTTTGCCCGTACCATTTTTGTCTCTTTTTCTTTCTCTCATATGATTATTGTTGTTATTGCAGTAGTTTTAATTCATGTAATCTTTTGTGTTTTCCTAGTCACAAGCCGATGTTTCAAAATAAAGAATGTGATACCAGTGTTGGTTCTATTGCTAAAGCATTTGTCCCCACTGGCATGCTCAACTCAGACAGTGCTGACGTTGTTTTATATTCTCTACGTCAGAAGTACCGAGACACTGACAAGTTGATAGTTCCCAGATGGGTGACGGCCAGTATTTTGCTTTGTAGATAGGATGATAACTTGTTTTGCCAATTTTCTAACTGTTGTTGTTCTTTTTGTACAACAGACCAAGATCCGTGATGGAAATATTGATTCCAATGTGCTAAATTGGTTCACGAGATCAGGTGCTGATGGTTTTGGCCAAGTAGGTGAACTTGAACTTTTTGTACTCATGAACTAGAACTGTCATGTTTTCTTGCAAGTTTGGGAGGTGGGGGAATGAACTTGAGTAGCCTGCTTTTACCCCTGCACTTATGAATGATGTGTGCTTCTTTTTTTGAAGCTGAACTTATTGTCGCAAGGAAATTGAACTGATATGTTTGTTGCAATTTTGGGCGGTGGATACAAACTTGAGTAGCATTTATTTTTTGTAGTGTTTTGCTTACTCAATTAGAACTTATGATTATCTGATTTTTGTTTGTACTTCTGAATTTCAATTTCCTTCTTTTATTTTATTGTTTGGAGGCTAATTTTTTTGTTTCATTATGATTTGTTAAATTCATTTTTCCTCTGCGATTTTTTTCAGCTTCTTTTGCCTACTTTTGATCCGCCGTCATTTGCGGCTACCATGAAGCCTAGCGACGGATCTGGGCATTGGTGCTTGATTGTTCTGAATTTGAGGTTTCGTCGTTTCGAGTGTCTTGATTCACTGCGCGATGAAACCTGGAGTGATGCAGTTAGATTCTTAAGGACTATGACAGATAACATAAAGAAGCTTTGGAGGGAGTCCAACGTAGACAGGGCCAAACCGTTCTCGCCGGTGCATATTGATGGTTTTTCTTGCGAGTTTGTGCGGGTGCCGCAGCAGAAAAACACGTGAGTATCTGTTTTTAATGATTTTTTGTTAGTTGTTTTTGTTGCTGGGAGGGTGGTGTTCCTGTATTTTCGGATTTGTGATGTACCCATTGATTTTTGTTTTGTTAATAGGCATGATTGTGGATTCTTTATGCTACAAAGCTGCAAGACTTATCATTGCCGGGAGGATGGTGTGATTGAAATGTTGGATTACAGCCACGAAGACATTCTTGACATTAGGAAGACTTTTCTGTATACCTGCGCAACTAGCGATGTGTTTCATGTTGACTTTCGTGGTTTGTTTGGCATCGAACCCTGTACGTATGCATGACCTTTTGTAATTTTTTGCAGCTTGTACTTCTTGATTAGTACTGTCATGAATTATGTATTTGAACTTTACCCTTGATGCGGTCTTTTTTTTTTTTTGCAGGTGAGTGGCTAGATCTTGATGAGCATGACTACAGGATCTTTGGCAGCCAGTTCTCGAAGCTCGAGCGCGTATCTATTGATCTTAGCCAGGGGCGTTCTCCAGAAAAGACAAGATCTGGTGTTATTAAGGGGCGGTTGGGAGCTCTGAAAGGTTCTATGGCTGCTTGTGCAGAGAGCCCTTCTACACCCAAGAATCCCATTGTGGAATTGATAGACAGCGATGATGATGCGTTTGATAAGATTGCTGGCATGGTAAGAGTCACCAGGAGCGCTGCTGCCAAGGGTTTATCCCCACTTGCTGGAATAGTGGCCCGTAGAGCTGGTGGTGCTAGGAAGGATCCTGCTTTTGATTCTGGCAATGTTACAAGCACGAAGCGTGCACCCAGAGCTCCTATAAAGTTTTGCTACCCTGTGCAGCAGCTTCACCCTCATAAATTCCCTCACCTGGACAAGGCTCGCAAGTTTTATAATCTGTTGCTTAGCGATGAAGCATGTGAGAAGTATGCCGAGTGAGTATCTCTCATTATGTTTCCTCTTCTTCTCCTCTGTTGTTTGTAACTGCTAGATAAATATGACCTGAACTGTTACTTTTTATACAACTTGAACTGCTATGAATGCCTTATCTTGCTTCCCCTGCTTTTTGTTCTTGTCTATGCTACAGGAATACATTCTCAATGATACCTCAGCCCGATGGTAGTGTAACCAGCTTCACTGGGAAACGCATCTGGGAAGTTTTTGCACCTGGGCAAATGATGGAGGGTGATGTAATGGACTTCCTCATTGATGATTGGAAGAAAGATCCCGATAGAAATGTTGATTTTGCGTGTGGGAAAAGGGTATTGCTGAGTCCATAGTTCATCACGATAATCAATTAGATCGTTTGTTTCTCTTAAACAAGACTGCCTATTGTTTTACGAGTTTTAATAATACTTTGCTTGTTGATCCTTTCCCCCTGTCTATTTCTTTCTGGGCTTTTTGCAGGTTGTGCTTGACTGTACGTTTTACGGTGATGAAAATAAAGTGTTTAATGTGGAGAGTGCAGCGAGAGATTTCAAGAGATATGTCAAAGAAAAGGAAGACTTGCTCACTGCCGACCTTGTGAGTTCTACTAGCTGATTTTTGGTTTTAATTGTTTGTTGTCATGCTGGTTTTTATTTTGAATATTTAACATCTCTTTTTTGGTCATTTGTTTTTAGATCATGGTGCCTCTATTCAAGCCTATGATTTTATCAAAGGATAAGAAAGTGAACCACTTTTCCTTATATGTCATGAATCGGTACCGAAGTAGCGTCGACATCCTTGACTCTTTACCTTATCCGAAGAACCATCATCCTTCAAAGAACACCTATCATAAAGACTGCGAGAAGATTGTGAGTGACATTTATTATCTGTACTGGATTAATTTTTCCGCGTCTTTGTTTCTGCTTTTCTGAGACCTGAAAATGTGTGGTTTCTTTTTTTTTACAGATCTCCAGGATGGTCCAAGTAATGAAGGCTTTTTATGGTGATGCTCAGTACAATGCGAGCAAGCAGCCCAAATGGGAGCTTTTTGCAAAGAAACCAATGTCTGTGAAGGTTCCACTTCAAGGGGCGAATGAATGTGGCCATTATACTGTGAAGTATGCAGGATCCTATGATGGTGAAAAGATCATTGGGAACATTCGAGATAATGATGTGGGTTCTAGTTGAGCTTTTCACTTTTTGTGTTTGGCTGATTGTGTATTCTTATTTTTAATGTGTCATGATTTTTGATAATTTGTTTTATTGTTTTGCAGCCTCGTATTGTTGATTGGAATGCTGAGGATCTGTATAGAGTTGTGTTCAACCGGAATAACCAGCTTCTGGTGACGGAGCTTCCCAAGGAGTTTCAGGCTTTGGCTCCTGGTGCATAGAAGAAATGGTCATCATTTGCGTAGTGAAATGGATAGTTGTGTGATATATCTCTTGAAAGCATTGTAGGCTTTGATTGTAGTGTTTGGATGTCTTGTCAAGTACTATGTAATAACTGGTATATTTTGTGTTGTGTTTAAGTGTGGCACAATGTTTAACAATCTTTATTTCCATGATGATAGTGTGGTTGAATAGCTGTTTTCACTTGTGTATGTTTCATTGGGAATTCATTTTGGTTAAGTTCTATTTTTTGTACTGAAGTCTTGTAAACTAGTTGAACTGAAAACACCTTTTTCCAAGTTCATTACGAGTTGTTGCTGGAAAAGTGAGGTTTATTTTATTTTCATCTGTCCCAACCTAGGTTGGACCTTTATAGTTTCTGTACCCTCTTTTCTTGTACTTATAGTATAGTTCTATTAGTACTGAATTGTAATGTCATTCAACGTATGGCTTTTAAAATTTGGTGTCACGATGGCACTTGTGGATCTAGCGTGAGTGGAGTGACGCTTCCTTGTTATGTAGAACTTATTTCATATAATGTATTAGAACTGAATTTTTTTTGGGATTGAAATTATTTACGACCAAGTTGCTACGTGATCTCTAGCCAGATTTTATTTAAGTATAAGAAATTTAGCAAAATTTGAGAGCCAAATTTTTGTTTGAACTTCTTGAATTTTAATAGTTGAACTTCATAGTAAAAGTTAAAGCACTAGTTTAAATTAGCTACATTTAACAGACAGACGTATAAAGTTCATAATTACTTCACTAGTCAATGTGGGCTGATGCTTCTGTTGCTTGTTTTTTGTTAATTTTTGTCCTTGGTTGAACTGTAATCTATTTCGTTGAGTCTTGGCCTTCTTTCTCAAGGCATTAATTGGTATCATCATAGCACTTACCGAATAAACTAAGTTGTACTGAGATTTCAATTGTGCTGGTACTTTGATCATTTTATTTTCTTGTGTTGTTTGAAACTAGTGCCTCACTGGTCAATGTGGGCTGATGCTTCTGTTATCTTTCTTGTGATTTTTCTCCTTGGTCGAACTGATATCTTTTTGATTTAGTTTTGGCCTTCTTTTTTCTAGGCTGTGGTTCTTCTCAAGGCAATGTTTGGTATGATCATAGTACTTGCCTTATAGACTAAGTTGTACTGAGATTTCAGTTGCACTATTACTGTTATTCTTTAGTGTGTCAATGTTTTATGGAATGTGAACTGAAGCTTCCCGTTCCTTTTTATATTTTGTAGAATGAATGTACCGTTTGTTCAAGTGTACCAGAACTCTCAGTCCTAGCATGCTAGTGACTAGGAAATACATACTGATTGTTCTTTGCTTTTCCTGTTGCAGTACTCAGTAAATTTCTAACTACTATTAGCACGATGCTGTTAGTAGTGAATGTTGTCCTCGGCTGAAACTTAGACTTTTTAGTGTTCTTCTGAAACTAAAAACTGATTTCTTAGTGTGATAGTACTACCGTAAATGTCTAAGCTGTACTGAGCGTCCAAGTATACTATTTGCTGTTGTCCTTAGTTAGTCTGCCACTGTTTTTTTTTTGTGAAAATATCCATGTGTGATTTTTGTTTCTCCATGACTAGTGCTGCGTGGCAGCCATCAAGTTTCAACTTCAACCTACTTCAACTTCAAATGATGGATCAACAAAATAGGAAGCTAGCAAACTTGTTGAACAACATAAGCAAACGATGTACTTGATAGACATAGGCAAACATGTTCAAACCCTGACACACATAACATAAGGTAGCTGGTTCAACATAACAAAAGCAAACTACAAATCTGAAACAACAAGATTAAGGACAGGCAGAAGTGCGAGCAACACGAATGCAGACTTTCATGCATCTTCATCCCGCGAAGTTGAAGTGGTAGTAGGGGTCAGCCTCCTGCTCTTTTGAAATATCCCAACCTGTCACGATGTTGTCGATTGTCTTCCATGACTTGTACGTTGCGTACGCATCTATTCCTGCGTACGTGATGAGGTTGTCTGGCAGCGGGCTGGTCCCCCACAGTTTGTGGTCTGCCCTATCAATCTTCTTCTTCATGCCACTGTAGAATGGGTGGATTACGCCGCCTGCAACATCGGCTAAGGAGTCATAGTATTTGTTGGTCTTTGGATCTTTCCACTTGTGCTGCATGTCGATGAAGTTGTTGGGGTTGATCTCCAAACCAGACTTGTTCAGCATCCGCTTGTCACCTCCAATGCTGAACCGACAAATGTGTACAATTTCTCCTCCTGCTGGAAGTCTTTGAGGCGCTTGGGCCTGCAAGGGGGGAGACACACATTTAAAGATTAGTCTTCTTTTTTGAAGATTTAATTCCAAGTCTGCTTTTTGGTTTCAGCATTTTGGTTTTACAAGTGATAATCCATGAGGTAGATGCTTATATAGTATAAGTCATGGATGAATGTAGTTCAGAAACTAGTACACAAAGTCCTGAAATTAAATTCAACTACACCGTGTTATTTTTCTTTTTTGCTATCTTTAGTGCTTCACCAAATGCTTCACCAAATTCAAGAATCATTTTACCAGATTCAATGATATATGTGCTACTTGATTCAAGTTTAGTTTTCTTTTTTGTTGAATAAAAGGCCTATACCAGTGCTTGATACATCTTTGTGCATCAATTCTATATCAAGTTCAGAAATTAATTTGAGAAACATGTGCATCAAGATATGGACCTATACCACTTCACCAAACATCTTTTAATACATAAATTCTATAAACTATACTAGTGCATCAAGATCAGAATCTATGCTAGTACATCAAGTTCAGAAATTAATTTGGTGCATCAAGTTTAGAATTCTATAAACATTTTTTCAGATGCTAATCTGGTGAAACAATCCACTTCACAGTTTTAGAAATGCATGTAACTTGAGAAACATGTACTCGTGCATCCACTTCACAAACTATAGTAGTTCATCTAGTTGGGAAACAAGTTTAATGAAGTTTTCAGTGAGTAGTACTAGTACAACAGATGAATGAACAGTAGTATGGGTTACCATTTTGTGGCTGCTGCGATGTGGTACACCAAGCAGAGTTCCTCGACGCACAACTGCAGGACTGCCGCCATCTATGGAGGTTCATCGTCGCTGGTGTACTCCACATCAACTCTGATGAAGCTCGGATACAAGCCGCCGCCCTTCATCCTGAGCCTGCTCATCACCTCGTCGGCCTTGTCTGGTTCGCTGGTGCAGACGATCTCCAGCGTCTCCTTGCCGTGGAGCTCAACCTCTGTGAGGGTTCTCGTGTACTCGCGCTTCTCGCCGGGGACGTGAACGTCGACGAGGTTGCTGCTCTTGTCCGACGGCTCTCCATGATGAAGCTTGGCGGACGGTTCCTCCGCCACCGCCTTCCTCCGGCGACTGTGGGCTTGGGAGAGAGAAGTTTTTGGTTTGTGTGCAGTGGAGATTGAAGCGGCAATGGTGGTTCTGTGAATGAGGCAGAGATGGAAGACAATGGGGTATTTTGCAGTGCGTCAACGGGGATGTGTGGGAGGCGGTTCGTCGGGGGCGTGGGTGTGGTGGTCGTGGGGGTCCCCGTTTACAGTCTCTTGTGGCAATCGCTCAGTGGGTGGCGCGGGTGGTGGCCTGGAAGAAGCAACCGTCCAAGTCAAAGGGTTTTTACTGCTGCACTGACTAGTCTTGTCAAGCTGTACTTATGATCTGCTAAATCCCACTTGCACGTCTCAGGGGTGGTGATGATGGCATTTTGCACTGTTTAGGTGACGTATGCTTTGTGATGTTTTTCCGTGTGGATGCTAAGTATTGTTTTTCCACTGAAGTCTTATAGACTAGTTTATCTCAAAACATTTTTCAGTGCCCTGGGAGTTGTTGCTCAAAACTGGTACTTATTTTATTTTCATCTGTACTAACCTAAGTTAGGCCTTTATTGTTTTTGTATTCTCATTTTAGTGCACTTATGGTTTAGTGCTATGTGAACTGAAATGTAATTTCATACAGCGTGCGGTTTTGAAATTTGGTGTCACAGTGGTGTGAGTGGTCTGACTGATCCTGCTTTTTTAGTACTGATGTCATATGTATGTTTGAACTGAGTTTTTTTGTTTTTTTGGGTGGGTTGGGGGATTGAGATTATTTTACGACCAGATCATTCGTTGAGGTGTGGACAGATTTTATATAAATAAGAAATTTAGCAGAATTGACAAATAAATTCTATTTGAACTTCTTGCATTTTAGTAGTTGAAGTAGTCAGAATTTATATAAATAAGAAATTTAGCATAATTGACAAACATTATATATTTGAACTTCTTTTATTTTAGTAGTTGAACTTGTCAGAATTTATATAAATAAGAAATTTAGCATAATTGACAAACATTATATGTTTGAACTTTTTGCATTTTAGTAGTTGAACTTGTCAGATTTTATATAAATAAGAAATTTAGCATAATTGACAAACATTATATGCTTGAACTTTTTGCATTTTAGTAGTTGAACTTGAAAGTAACATTTAATTCGGTTTTTTAAATTATGTACATTTAACAGATAGGCTATTAAGTTCTCTTCTTTTTAGAGGTTCATTGTTTTTGTATCATATTTTCTCCTTTTTTATCATCCGTGGTGCAGAGCTAAAATTATTTTTATTTATATTTTTCGTATTTAAAGTTATTGCCTGCGAACTAGTATTTGAATTTATATATTTTCAGTTTTGAACATTTTTCTTGTAGTTTATATTTCTTTGCCCCGCCCTCTGGTTTGTTTAACTGGGCTTATTGGTGGGGTGTTTGTAGACGATGCAGGTTATTGGGCCGTTTTCCGGCCCAGATAGCTCGTCCGCGCGGCTGTGCAGTGTGGCGTGCGCGTGCGCTCTGGGTTTAGTCCCACCTCGCTAGTCGAGGGGGCTCCGGACCTATTTATAAGCGCAGCCGAGGATCACTGGTCGAACTCCTCTTAATACTTACTTGAGCGCTTATACACGGCGCTCTCTCTCTCTCATGACCTGTGGGCCCTGGTCGGCGGGCCCTGCATTGTGCGGATTACTAGGGATTCCCCACGGGCTCGAGTTCAAGTATCTAGCAGCGTCAGGGCCTGCGCCTGACCTTGGGCGGTCAATTTTTTATTTTCTTTTCTTTTCTTTTTGTTTGTTTGTTTGAATCTAGTACTTGGCTCCACCAGTAACTTGGACTGATACTCTTTGTTCTGGTTCTTGTTAGTTTTGTGTAAGTGTAATCTTTTTCATTTGAGTTTTTTGCCTTCTTTTTTGTGTTTGTTTTTGTGATTATTCTCAAGGGTCTTCTGGTGTCATTTTCAGAACTATGGTACTTGCATGTAGACTAAGTTGTACTGATAGTCCATTCATAGTAGCGCTTATGTTCTTAGTCTGACATTTTTTTTCTGGGTGATTACGGACTGATGCTTCTTTGTACTTTTTATTGTAGTAAGTATGTACTGTCCGATCAAGTGTACTAGTACTGTCATTCTTTAATCTGCAAGTGACCAACATAAGTGTGTGCTGGTGCTTCTTAACTTTTTCTGTTTGTAGTACTTGTTAATTTTCTAGCAGCTACATATGAATGAGAACACTACATGAAGTACTAAGAATTTTTGCTTCAACTTTTAAAGCGTTGTTAAGCAACTCAAATTGTGCTGATTGTTTTCAACGTTATGTTTTCTATACAATACTGAATCGAAACTAGACATGGATCAACGTTGTGTGATTAGTTGCTTCATAACTAGTACTTTAGAGCAGCCACAAAGTTCCATTCAGAAGCTACTTTTGAATTTGAAATGATGGATTAACAACATACGAAGCTACCAAACTTATATAATGAGATAAGCAAAACATTGTACTTGATGACATAAGTAAACTTGTTCAACCATGACAAGCACGACATAATCGTACTGGTTCAACCCAACAAGAGCAAACTACTAATTTGAAACAACAAGATAAAAGGCAAGCACAAGCGGAAGGAAAACGAAGGCAGGCTCTGATGTATCTTCATCCCATAAAGGGGCAATAGGGGCGGTCGTAGAAGTTTTCAGCCTCCCACTCTTTTGCAAATTCCGAACCATTTGTGATGTAGTCGATTATGATCCATGACTTGTACGTGGCGTACGCATCTACTCCTGCGTACTCGATGAGGTTGTCTGGCAGCGGGCTGGTCCCCCACAGTTTGTGGTCTTCCTGCGTGTTGATGTTCTTCTTCATGCCTTTGTAGAATGGGTGGATGACGCTGGCTGCAACATCAGTCAAGGAGTCATGCTCTTTTCCGGTGTATGGAACTCTCCACTTGCGCTGAATGTCGATGAACTTGTTGGGGTTGATCTCCAAACCGGACAACTTCAGCTTCTCTTTGTCGCTTTCAATGCTGAAACCGGCAAATGTGAACAACCTCTCATGCTGCAGCATGTCGTTCAGGCGCTTGGGCCTGCAAGGGGAGAGACATTTTGAAAATTAGCATTACTTTGATGTTTGAATTATTCATTTTTGTTTTGTTTTACAAGCGATGAATCCATGAAGTAGTTGTTTATGTAGCATAAATAATGGATGAATGTACTTCAAAAACTAGTAAACAAAGTTCTGAAATTAAATTCAAGTACATCATGTTATTTTTCTTTTTGGATTATACATAGTTCGAGTCAATGTTGTATGTGCTGCTTTAGTACTAGTTTAGTTTACTTTTGTTCAATTGGACAACACATAACCAGTGCTTCACAAAGTTCTTAGTTTTTTTGCTTACGAAAATAACATTAGACCAAATTCAGAAAATACTTCACTACATCAAGTTCAGAAACATGAATCCATGAAGTAGATGCTTATATAGCATAATTAATGGATGAATGTACTTCAGAAACTAGTAAACAAAGTTCTGAAATTAAATTCAAGTACATCATGTTATCTTTCTTTTTCGATTATACATAGTTTCAGTCAATGTTGTATGTTCTGCTTTGGTACTAGTTTAGTTTACTTTTGTTGAATAGGATAACACATAACCAGTGCTTCACCAAGTCCTTAGTTTATTTTCTTATGAAAATAACATTAGATCAAATTCAGAAAATACTTCACTACATCAAGTTCAGAAACATCTTTTTAATACATCGAGTACATAAACTACACTATTGGATCAAGTTCAGAAACTACACTAGTCGATCAACTTCAGAAATTAATCTTCCGCAAGATTTTCCAAATAGTAATCCAGTGCATCAGGTTCAAAAATACATTTATAGTGTATCTACTTGAGAAAATGCAGTAGTGCATCCACTTTTCACAAACCACACTAGTACATCTAGTTGGGAAACAAGTCTGATGAAATTTTTAGGATACAGTACTAATAAAACAGATAAACCAAACAGGGCAAATGAGTAGGATGGCTCACCATTTTGTGGCCGCTGTGATGTGGTACACCAAGCAGAGCTCGTCGATGCACAACTGCAGGACTGCTGCCATCTGGGGAGGTTCATCTTCCCTGGTGTAGTGCACACCAACGCCGACGATCCTACGACGCTGGCCGCAAGCCTTCCTCCAGAGCCTGGAGATCACCTCGTTGGCCTTGTCTGGTTCGCTGGTGCAGACGATCTCCAGCGTCTCCTTGCCGTGGAGCTCAACCCCTGTGAGGGTTTTGGTGTACTCGCGCTTCTCGCCGGGGACGTGAACGTCGACGAGGTTGCTGCTCTTGTCCGACGGCTCACCATGATGATGCTTGGCGGATGGTTCCTCCGCCATCGCCCTCCTTCGGCGGCTGTGGGCTTGGGAGAGAGAAGTTTTTGGTTTGTGTGCAGTGGAGATGGAAGGGGCAATGGTGGTTTCTGGCAATGAGGCAGAGATGGAAGAGAAAAGGGTATTTTGCAGTGCGTCAACGGGGATGTGTGGGAGGCGGTTCATCGAGGGAGTGGGTGTGGTGGTCGTGGGGGTCCCCGTTTGCAGTCCCTTGTGGCAACCGCTCAGTGGGTGGAGCGGGTGGTGGCCTGGAAGAAGTAACCGTCCAAGTCAAAGGGGTTTTACTGCTGCACTGACTAGTCTTGTCAAGCTGTACTTATGATCTGCTAAATCCCACTTGCACGTCTCAGGGGTGGTGATGATGGCATTTTACTGTCGCACTGATCTGTCTTGTCAAGCTGTACTTATCAGCTGCTTATCCCACTTGCACGTGTCAGGGTTGGTGATGATGGAGGTCTGCACTCCTCTACTGTGGTACTTGGACTGGTGATTGAAGTGTAATTGAACTTACCAAAAACCAGTGAGACTATGTGTGATGCTAATGTTTTTTAAAACAATTTTTGTATTTTTTAAAGGATTGTTTATATCAAGATAATCTCTGAGTATTTTTTACAGATAAATTAGATTTTCATCAGTACAGGATGTATTATATTCGCATTTTGCTTGAGGTAATTATTTTTATGTACTGATGGTCTTTCTGAACTGGGACTGACGACTGAGAATTATCAGTACTGATGTACTATAAGAGTTTAAATTTTCCTTAACATTTTTTTGCTGAGTTACTGGTCGACAGTAGTGTTTGCGTTAGATAAATCCAGATAAGTTTTTTCAAATGTATTTGTGACTGCATTCAAAAGTATTATCAAATGGTTTACATAATAATGTCACTGGTCCGGCGAGCACAAATCACAAATTATATCTTAACTATAGTACTGATCGAGAAATCGATGATAAAGGTAGATAAGTTTTGGTAGCGACAGTGTTTCCGAAATGTTTCCTCATTGTGTACTGAGGCAACTGAGACTACAAGCTTATTTTTCTGTTGACGCAGCAGCATAACCACTATGGATTGTTCAGTCTTGAGCTTCTCCTAACTGGCCCCGAATGTTGTGCCTTGCCGGCGCCCTTTTCTGGTTGAGCCTTGGCAGCTTCATCGCCAGTTTCAGTTTCCTCGTCCCCGACACTGTCATCTTCATTGTCTTCGTCTGATTGGTCGTCCTTCTCGTCAAACTCTTCTTCTTCATCGTCTTCATTTGATTTTTTGGAACTCTGTACCTTGCCCTGTTTCTGTTCAGCGCCACTTACCTCCTTGCCCACTTTGCACGTGTGGGCATTATGTCCATCAGTTCCCCCACACTTGCGGCAAGTGTAGATGTTACGTGTGTTGTCTCTATTGGTAGAAACTTGGGCGGCTCCAATCTGCTTGTGCAGCGTTTTGCTTGTTGACAGTGGCATCTGTGCGGAGTGGGCATGTGCGGTAGTTATGGTTGCTCACGACATTGCAGAATCCGCATGCCCTTATCCCGAGAGGTTTGCCGTCCGGGCCAAATTCCACGCGCTTGATGGGGCGTGGCAGCTTTTTGGCTGCTGCTTTCGCTGCTTTTGCTGCTTGCGTCTTACTCTTCCTCCCCTTTGTGTTTGAGAATATGGGTGGTTTAATCACCCTTTCCTGCTGCTGCCGGTAGGATGTCCTGTTGTCATGTCGTTCACCTGCAGCACCATCAAGCTCTTGATCTTGCATGTGAGCATGTTGCTGCTCTTGAGTGTGCACATGGGCAAGCTCTGGTTGCTGTTGCTCATCTTCCTCGTTGTCGAACGGGTCAATAGCTCCCAGATGGTTCATCTCGGATAAAATTGTAGCAATATCCTGCTCAATGGCTTCATTGTCCGCGACACCTCCATTTTCAGTAGAATGCATGGCGTCGAGTTCTTGTTCAAGTTTGTCCATGACGACCCGCGGCCTCGCCATTTGCTCTTGGCTTCTCAAGCTTTTTCTGTGCACCCTCATGTTCAGCGTCAGCAGTGAGCTTTCAATGCAGTATTGGGATGCCTTGTTTGACGCTACTGTCCACAAGTCATTTTTGTTGAATGTTTGCTGGATGTTCAGGCGTTTGGTGTATCTCATGTATTTCTCTGGAACGCTGGCAGCCTTAATTGTCTGCATCATGCACAGGACATGCATGCAGAAAAGACCTGTATTTTTTTGGAAGAGGTGCATTTTTTTTGTCATTTCATTCAAAGAAAAACTTTGCAAAAAAAGTAGTACAGTATGTAACATCTTTTTTTTAGTCCTCACCTGTGTGGTCCCATAGCCTGCACTCGCACTCATATGTTTCTCCCATGGGGTCTGCAACCACCTGGAACGCGTGCTGAGCCCACACAGACAGTTTTTGCGGGTTGTTGTAGCGCACGAGGTACTTTGTGGGCTCTTCCGTCTATGTCGCCGTGAAGAGTGTGCTAAGTTTTAGCCTATTTCTGATCTCGCTGTACATAGCTCGTGAGTAAAGCTTTGCCATCTGGGTGTCAAACCCATAGAAGGTCAGCGTGTTTTGTTCCTTCTGCACATGCAAGAATGATGACCAAATTATTAGTTTTCTCGCAGCAAAAAGTTGTCTAACTAATAAAGTTTTACTTTAGTAAGCATGTTATTTTTGTCTTACGACAGGTGATAGAGCTATACCCGGTTACCCATTATCTCCTGGTTCTCTGTCTGCCTCCTTGTTTTGACGCAGGAGTTTACCTGGCTGACAAACTAGTGTAGGTTTTGTCTCTCACTTACGAAGTTCTTCTTGAGCACATAGTTCATGCTCTCACTTCGTTGTGTGGATGTCATTTTGGCGCAGAAAATTTCTTTGAAGTAGGCTGATATCCATCTCTCACGCTCGTTCCACATGGCCACTATCGTGGCATCATCATGGAGGTTGTACTTATCCATGAGTCTTTTCCAGGCAGCCTCAAACTCAGTTGGCATGAGGGGCCAGTTGAGGATTGATGTGAATTCATCCTTAAAGTCTTCGTGGAGGTAGTACAGGTATGCGAGGTGTTCCCTGTACTTCTTCATAATGTGCCAGCGGCACAGCTTGTGTACCGTGTTCCCGAAAGCATCTGGGATCGCCAAAGCCATTGCCGGGCACTGGTCTGGTAATGAGAAAAGAGACATGGAGTGGTCAGCAGATGGTTGTGCATATATACCAATAGAACTGACACAACATTTTTACTGTGTTATTTTCCTTTTTTTGGGGGGGGGTGGTGGTTGGGGGTGGTTTTGGCGGTTGTACCTGTGAGGATGCATGTAGGAGTCTTCCCTCTCATGCACCTTAAAAATGTCTTGAACAGCCATCTGAATGAATCTGCATCCTCATCTCTTATCAGGGCAAAACCAAAGAATGTAGTCTGTAAGTGGTTGTTAGTACCGACAAACACCCCAAGTGGCATATGGTACTTGTTGGTCTTATATGTGGTGTCAAACATTACGCAGTCACCAAAGTCCTGATAGGCCCCTCGGTAGCTTGCGTTCGCCCAGAATATGTTCTTAACTCTGTCGCACTCATCGAGTTGCATGTCACAGAAGAATTCCCTGTTTATAGCTTTCATCTCCCTAAAGAAGTTGACAGTCTTTAGGACATCGTCCACATCATCCATCCTTGAATTCTTTGCTTTCCTACATATTAAAAGTTCATTCAAAAATGCATGTTGAACTGGCGTCAGGTCATGCGTTGCGTAATATGTTTGTACTGACAGAGGAAAAAAAACGAAGGCGGTTTATGGGAGGAGAACAAGTTTGTACTTACAGGTTAATCAGGTCTTTGGCATTCATTTCGAGGAAGTAGCTACCAGGGTCATCACCGCCCAGTATGCTCATGATTTGTGCGCGTTCAATGCCTTTGAACTGCAGGTACTTGACGTACTCCAAGATTGTTTTGTCAAAGTTTTTATGGGAGTGCAAGAAGACAAGCATTTGCGGAGTGAGCTGTAGCCTGTGGTTGTGTTCCCAGACTATCTCTTTTATGACAAATGTTCCATCCTTTTCCCTCTTCAGCCTCATTTTAGCCCCGCAGTTAGTCCTGACTGTCGTCTTGTTCCGCTGTCTATTTGCTTCTGACACCTTCGATTCATAGACTCCATAGCACGTGCAATAAAGGTAGGCTCTGGTCTTAAACTTGGGGCCTTCCCTGACAGCAAAACCCGCGTGCTTTGCATAGACGTTGTAGAAGTTCTTTGCTTCTTTGAAAGTTTCAAAGCGTATCTCTAGCCTTGGCAGAACGTAAGCTTCAATGTTAGGTGGCTGCACGCAACAGTGAGCAAAAAAAAACGCGGTTATGAAAATGTTAGATGGGGTGGTCACATTACCATGGTATGGACTGTGCTTGTATGCTTTTTTCTATATGGATACTTACATGTGTATAGCTCTGTGCTGCCTCCGGTGTTTGCTGTTCACCCTGGTGTATGGGCGCGGGTGGTGTCACCCTTGGCACATGCAGCAATGCATCTCTTGGAGGGAGCAATGTTGACGAAGATCTCCGTCTCTCATTGTACGGCCGTCTCCCCTCAGATTCATTGTGAGGTTGCTCCTGTCTATATGGCTCATATCTTGTACTTTGGAACCTGCTAGAGTGGCCAAAAATTCCGTCTCTTTGGCCTGGTCTTCCCGTCGCAACCGCTTTTGCAGCACGGATGATTGATGTTGACAGAGCGACTGGTGGAAGCCTTGTTGCAACCCATCCACGGCTCCCTGTCCTTGCCTTTCTGCATGCGCTAGGGAAGGAAAACATTTGTTGTTGGGGAAATTGTTGGCCTTGTTGCAACCCAGCAGTGGCAAAGCTTGTATTCCCAGATATTGGTGTGTGCTGCATAGAAGAACCTGTCCGTGCTTCTGATGATTCCGGTGTATCTTGAAATCTGCCTGCATTGTTGAAGTATCCAGGTGCTATTTCTGGTGTTACCCAACCAGGCGGTGCCCCATATCTGCTTGGCTCATCAAACGCTCGCTGCGTGTGCCTCCTTGCATGCTTCTGCAATGACATTCAACAGTTTTGGGATTAATCTTTTCTGCATTTTTCTCGTATACATGCTATGGGTAACATGTCATGCACTGAAGGCAATGTACAAGTTGGACTTGCATCGCTGGCCGTTATTTAAACTTTGTTCTCTATTTTGTATCTGGTTTCGTTTTCAGTCGAACTGATGAACGTACATGTTCAACACTGATGTACTGATGTACTGTTTTTTAGCACTGCTTGTAAACTGAGCATTGAACTTCATCTGTTATGGAAAGTTTTTATCTTTTTTCCCTATAACTGATGCATAAACATTTTGGTGCACTGCTTGCAAATTGAACATTGAACTTCAGAGATGTATGGATATGCATATATATAAAACTGATGCATGTCTTCTCTTTTGTTCATCTATAACTTATGCAACTACACTAGAAGTACTCCTAGTTTATGTATCATTGAACTTACTGTGTAACAAGTGTATATTTTTTTCAACAACATTCTTTCACTAGTTCGAACTGACGCAACTACACGGCATGTACTATTAGAAATAACATCATACAACTTGTAGTGGTAGCTGAACCTTATATAAAGCCTAGTAGCTACTTGGGCTGATGCATAAGTTTATGTTTTTTGGCTTGAACTGAAGCTAGCATATTAGAGGTACTGGCAGTAACCTCGACATCCAAATTGTGCATCAAGTGGCAGGGGTGTAATGAACTGATCAAGCATTTGCAATGTACTATCAGGTTCTTCTTCATAGCAGGACTGATGAACTGATGGACTGACACAAACATGGGAAGCAGACATTACCTCCAGTGGACTGACTTCTTCTTCTTCCTCTCATGGGCGGCGTACTGGCATGTTCTTGGGAGGCGGCACCATTGATGCAGCTCCTGCTTGTGGTGGACGTCTGGCGAAGAGGTCCGGGGAGGCAGCACCTTGCGGGGATCACTGCCCCGGAGAAGGAGCCCCGGCGACGGAGGGAGGCAGGAGGCAGGGATGACGGCCCCGTCGTTGGATCCGGCGACGTAGGGAGGCAGGAGGCGGGGATCACGGCCCTGTCGATGGATCCTGCGGCAGAGGGAGGCAGGAGGCGGGGATCACGGCCTCGTCGATGGATCTGGCGACGAAGGGAGGCAGGAGGCGGGGATCACGGCCTCGTCGATGGATCCGGCGACGGAAGGAGGCAGGAGGCGGCGGCGGATCCGTCACCGGCCAGTCACGGCGCCGCGGGCTCCCTCGCTCTGGCTGCCGCCGTCGCTCGCTCGCCCACGACGGCTGCCTCCGACGGAAGAAGGCGGGTTGGGTTCGGGCTGGGTCGGGGGGATTCTACGGTGGTCTGCGCGTCGCGCCTATATAGGGCGGGGGGTAACAGAATAGTCCAGCCCTATATATATAGGGGGGGGGGGGGGGGGGGGGGGGGGGGGGGGGGGGGGGGGGGGGGGGGGGGGGGGGGGGGGGGGGGGGGGGGGGGGGGGGGGGGGGGGGGGGGGGGGGGGGGGGGGGGGGGGGGGGGGGGGGGGGGGGGGGGGGGGGGGGGGGGGGGGGGGGGGGGGGGGGGGGGGGGGGGGGGGGGGGGGGGGGGGGGGGGGGGGGGGGGGGGGGGGGGGGGGGGGGGGGGGGGGGGGGGGGGGGGGGGGGGGGGGGGGGGGGGGGGGGGGGGGGGGGGGGGGGGGGGGGGGGGGGGGGGGGGGGGGGGGGGGGGGGGGGGGGGGGGGGGGGGGGGGGGGGGGGGGGGGGGGGGGGGGGGGGGGGGGGGGGGGGGGGGGGGGGGGGGGGGGGGGGGGGGGGGGGGGGGGGGGGGGGGGGGGGGGGGGGGGGGGGGGGGGGGGGGGGGGGGGGGGGGGGGGGGGGGGGGGGGGGGGGGGGGGGGGGGGGGGGGGGGGGGGGGGGGGGGGGGGGGGGGGGGGGGGGGGGGGGGGGGGGGGGGGGGGGGGGGGGGGGGGGGGGGGGGGGGGGGGGGGGGGGGGGGGGGGGGGGGGGGGGGGGGGGGGGGGGGGGGGGGGGGGGGGGGGGGGGGGGGGGGGGGGGGGGGGGGGGGGGGGGGGGGGGGGGGGGGGGGGGGGGGGGGGGGGGGGGGGGGGGGGGGGGGGGGGGGGGGGGGGGGGGGGGGGGGGGGGGGGGGGGGGGGGGGGGGGGGGGGGGGGGGGGGGGGGGGGGGGGGGGGGGGGGGGGGGGGGGGGGGGGGGGGGGGGGGGGGGGGGGGGGGGGGGGGGGGGGGGGGGGGGGGGGGGGGGGGGGGGGGGGGGGGGGGGGGGGGGGGGGGGGGGGGGGGGGGGGGGGGGGGGGGGGGGGGGGGGGGGGGGGGGGGGGGGGGGGGGGGGGGGGGGGGGGGGGGGGGGGGGGGGGGGGGGGGGGGGGGGGGGGGGGGGGGGGGGGGGGGGGGGGGGGGGGGGGGGGGGGGGGGGGGGGGGGGGGGGGGGGGGGGGGGGGGGGGGGGGGGGGGGGGGGGGGGGGGGGGGGGGGGGGGGGGGGGGGGGGGGGGGGGGGGGGGGGGGGGGGGGGGGGGGGGGGGGGGGGGGGGGGGGGGGGGGGGGGGGGGGCAAATTATCAAAGTAACGAACGCGAATCATATGAGCATGATGAAAACTAGCTTGACGATAATTCCCATGTGTCCTCGGGAGCGCTTTCCTTTATATAAGAGTTTTTCTAGGCTTGTCCTTTGCTACAAAAAGGATTGGGACACCTTGCTGCACCTTGTTTACTTTTTGTTACTTGTTACCCGTTACGAATTACCTTATCATAAAACTATCTGTTACCGATAATTGCAGTGCTTGCAGAGAATACCTTACTGAAAACTACTTGTCATTTCCTTCTGCTCCTTGTTGGGTTTGACACTCTTACTTATCGAAAGGACTACGATAGATCCCCTGTACTTGTGGGTCATCAGCCCTAATCAGTTTTCAACCATATAGCAACATGGCCACAAAAGATGAACCTCAAAAAATATTTAAAGCAAATATAAATCAGAAAAAACAAGGCATTCATAGGCTGCCATGCCTCTATGTCAAGTGCTATTCAAGGGCCGCACAGCCACTGAGTTAAACCTTAATTAAAACCCGTAAGCTGGACCTCACATGACCAATCGCCGTTTTAACTTTGACAAATTCAGGGTCTTTATAAGATTGATTGTCAAGAGTACGACGAGTCATTCCAGGATTACGTGGTCAGAGTGGTAGGCAAACAAAGGCAGGATAACCCGGATTTTTGGTGAATACACCTGGCGTCCAAGCCTATTACAAGTGACAACAAAGCTCTGTTCATTAACAAGGAGCCCCCAAATAATATTTCATTCCAGGCTATAAGCCGGATTAATAGGGTAGTCATAGCTATGCTCAATGAGCAGGAAGCCCCCAAGTATTTTGTAATCATGGTGTACAAGCCGGATCAAGAGGGTAGTCATAGCTATGCTCAATAAGCAGGAAGCCCCCAAGTGATCGTATGAAGGGACAATAAAGACTCATATTCTCAGAAATGAAATGACAGAGGCCCTGAATTATCAGGGATGCCGGCTTATTATATTCATCATAACATATACTTGGACAAAGTATGTACATCACAAGAGCCGGTGGCTCAGGTGTAATAAGGCTGAAGATGAGCAATGTTCCACGGCCGACGGGTCTCCTCCTCAGATTTGCGTGAGTCCTTGTGCTCTCGAACATCAATGAGGCAGTATGATCCATTGTTCAGATTTTTGCTGACCACAAAGGGCCCTTCCCAAGGCGGGGTTAACTTGTGCATGTCAGTTTGATCCTGGATAAGCCGGAGCACCAAATCTCCTTGAAAAGTTCTAGTTTTAACCCGGTGGCTGTGATAACGATGCAGATCTTGCTGGTAAATTGCTGAACGAGCCACCACAAGGTCACGCTCCTCATCCAACAGGTCAAGAGCATCCTGACGTGCTTTTTCATTATCAGCTTCAACATAAGCCGCCACACGGGGTGAGTCGTGACAGATGTCACTAGGGAGAACCGCCTCTGCTCCATAAACCATGAAGAAAGGCATGTAACCCATAGATTTGTTGGGGGTAGTATTGATACTCCATAGCACTTAGGGCAATTCCTCCACCCAACAACCCGGCGTCCTCTGCAAAGGGACCATAAGCCGGGGCTTGATGCCTCTCAAAATTTCTTGATTGGCTCTTTCAGCTTGGCCATTGGATTGGGGGTGAGCCACTGATGACACATCAAGACGAATATGCTCTCGCTGACAGAATTCTTTCATAGCACCTTTAGATAGATTAGTGCCATTATTAGTTATAATGCTGTGAGGATAGCCAAACCGGAAAATCACCTTTTCGATGAATTGAACTCACACTTATTGACCGGCTCTGCCTCAACCCACTTTGTGAATTTGTCAACTGCCACCCAAAGGCGGGTCTTTTTATCTTTGGACCTTTTGAAAGGTCCAACCATATCCAGCCCCCGGACTGCAAACGGCCAAGTAATTGGAATCATCCTCAATTCTTGAGCCGGCACATGAGATCGTCTTGAAAATTTCTGACAACCATCACATTTACTGACCAAATCCTCTGCATCAGCATGAGCCGTCAGCCAATAAAACCCATGACGGAAAGCCTTGGGTACGAGAGACTTAGAGCCGGCATGATGACCACAATCTCCTTCATGAATCTCTCGTAGGATCTCACGGCCTTCCTCAGGAGAAACACAATGTTGAAACACCCCTGTGACACTGCAATGATGCAACTCTCCATTGACAATAGTCATTGACTTAGACCATTGGGTTATCTCCCTAGCCAAAGTTTCATCTTCAGGTAACTCGCCCCAGGTCATATAAGCCAAATATGGAACTGTCCAATCAGGAATAACATGAAGAGCTGCCACCAATTGTGCTTCCGGGTCAGGAATAGCAAGATCTTCCTCCGTAGGCAATTTGACTGAAGGGTTATGCAGAATATCAAGAAAAACATTAGGTGGTACAGGCTTACGCTGGGACCCTAATCGGCTCAAAGCATCAGCCGCCTCATTTTTCCTGCGATCAACATGTTCCACTTGATAACCTTTGAAATGACTAGCAATAGCATCAACCTCGCGGCAGTAAGCCACCATGAGTGGGTCCTTAGAATCCCAAGTGCCTGAAACTTGCTGAGCCACCAAATCTGAGTCACCAATAAACCTCACCTGGCTTAAATTCATCTCTTTAGCCATCCGAAGACCATGGAGCAAGGCCTCATACTCAGCTGCATTGTTAGTACAAGGGAACATCAACCTTAAAACATAACAAAATTTATCACCTCGTGGGGAAGTCAAAATAACTCCAGCCCCCGAGCCTTCCAACTGCCTGGATCCATCAAAGTGGATAGTCCAATATGTGCTATCCGGCTTCTCCTCAGGCATCTGCAGCTCAGTCCAGTCATTGATAAAATCCACAAGTGCTTGAGACTTGATGGTTGTCCAAGGCATATACTTCAAACCATGGGGTCCAAGCTCAATGGCCCATTTGGCTACCCGACCTGTGGCCTCTCTATTTTGAATAATATCCCCCAAGGGGGCAGAACTGACCACAGTGATGGGATGACAAAAGAAATACCGCTTCAGCTTATGACTAGCCATGAACACTCCATATACCAGTTTCTGCCAATGTGGATACCTCTGCTTGGATTCAATGAGGACCTCACTGATATAATAAACCGGCCGCTGAACCGGATATTCCTTGCCTGATTCCTTCCTTTCCACAACAATTGCCACGTTGACAGCTCGGCTATTGGCAGCCACGTATAACAACAAGGGCTCCTTATCAATAGGAGCTGCAAGGATCGGCGGTTCAGCTAACTGTTTCTTCAAGGCTTCAAACGCCTGATCAGCAGCATCACTCCAGACAAAGTGATCTGTTTTCTTCATCATCTGGTACAGAGGGATAGCTTTTTCTCCGAACCAGCTTATGAACCGGCCTAAGGCCGCAATACGACCCGCCAGACGCTGAACATCATTAATACAATCCAGTTTAGCCAAGGAAGTAATAGCCTTGATTTTCTCTGGGTTAGCTTCAATGCCCCTTTCAGAAACCCAAAAACCCAAGAGCTTGCCTGGTGGCACACCAAAAACACACTTGGCCGGGTTAAGCATCATCTTGTAGACCCGGAGGTTGTCAAAGGTCTCTTTCAAATCATCTATCAAGGTCTCCTTCTTCTTGGATTTTACAACAATATCATCCACATAAGCATGAACATTTCGTCCAATCTGGTCATGGAGGCAATTCTGAACACATCGCTGATAAGTCGCCTGGGCACTCTTGAGCCCAAAAGGCATAGACACATAACAAAAGGCTCCAAAGGGAGTAATAAAAACTATCTTCTCCTAGTCCTTAACTGCCATCTTGATATGATGATAACCAGAGTATGCATCCAAAAAACTCAAACGCTCACAACCCGCCGTAGCATCAATAATCTAATCAATACGGGGAAGAGCAAAAGGATCAGCCGGGCAGGCTTTATTAAGGTCTGTGTAATCCACACACATGCGCCAAGTACCATTTTTCTTAAGATGAACCCAGCTGCCAAGAGCTGGGCCACTTCTTCACCAATGGCCTTACACCTCTCTTCATTAAAGTGACGAAGGAATTGCTTGACCGGTTTAAACTTTGGATCAATATTGAGAGTGTGTTCAGCGAGTTCCCTCGGTACACCTGGCATGTCTGATGGCTTCCATGCAAAGATGTCCCGGTTCTCACAGATAAACTCGATGAGCGCGCTTTCCTATTTCGGATCCAGATTAGCACTGATACTGAACTGCTTGGATGAATCATCAGGAACAAAATCAACCAACTTAGTGTCATCTGCCAATTTAAACTTCAACAAAGGGTCATGCTCTGTGGTTGGCTTCTTCAAAGGTGTCATATCTGCTGGGTCAACATTATCTTTGTAAAACTTCAACTCTTCTATTGCACAAATAGACTCAGCATAAGCAGCATCGCCCTCTTCACATTCCAAGGCTATCTTCCGGTTCCCATGCACTGTGATGGTACCCTTGTAACTTGGCATCTTAAGTTGCAGATAACATAAGAAGGTCTTGCCATGAATTTAGCATAAGCCGGCCGCCCAAACAAAGCGTGATAAGGGCGGGGGGGGGGGGGGGGGGGGGGGGGGGGGGGGGGGGGGGGGGGGGGGGGGGGGGGGGGGGGGGGGGGGGGGGGGGGGGGGGGGGGGGGGGGGGGGGGGGGGGGGGGGGGGGGGGGGGGGGGGGGGGGGGGGGGGGGGGGGGGGGGGGGGGGGGGGGGGGGGGGGGGGGGGGGGGGGGGGGGGGGGGGGGGGGGGGGGGGGGGGGGGGGGGGGGGGGGGGGGGGGGGGGGGGGGGGGGGGGGGGGGGGGGGGGGGGGGGGGGGGGGGGGGGGGGGGGGGGGGGGGGGGGGGGGGGGGGGGGGGGGGGGGGGGGGGGGGGGGGGGGGGGGGGGGGGGGGGGGGGGGGGGGGGGGGGGGGGGGGGGGGGGGGGGGGGGGGGGGGGGGGGGGGGGGGGGGGGGGGGGGGGGGGGGGGGGGGGGGGGGGGGGGGGGGGGGGGGGGGGGGGGGGGGGGGGGGGGGGGGGGGGGGGGGGGGGGGGGGGGGGGGGGGGGGGGGGGGGGGGGGGGGGGGGGGGGGGGGGGGGGGGGGGGGGGGGGGGGGGGGGGGGGGGGGGGGGGGGGGGGGGGGGGGGGGGGGGGGGGGGGGGGGGGGGGGGGGGGGGGGGGGGGGGGGGGGGGGGGGGGGGGGGGGGGGGGGGGGGGGGGGGGGGGGGGGGGGGGGGGGGGGGGGGGGGGGGGGGGGGGGGGGGGGGGGGGGGGGGGGGGGGGGGGGGGGGGGGGGGGGGGGGGGGGGGGGGGGGGGGGGGGGGGGGGGGGGGGGGGGGGGGGGGGGGGGGGGGGGGGGGGGGGGGGGGGGGGGGGGGGGGGGGGGGGGGGGGGGGGGGGGGGGGGGGGGGGGGGGGGGGGGGGGGGGGGGGGGGGGGGGGGGGGGGGGGGGGGGGGGGGGGGGGGGGGGGGGGGGGGGGGGGGGGGGGGGGGGGGGGGGGGGGGGGGGGGGGGGGGGGGGGGGGGGGGGGGGGGGGGGGGGGGGGGGGGGGGGGGGGGGGGGGGGGGGGGGGGGGGGGGGGGGGGGGGGGGGGGGGGGGGGGGGGGGGGGGGGGGGGGGGGGGGGGGGGGGGGGGGGGGGGGGGGGGGGGGGGGGGGGGGGGGGGGGGGGGGGGGGGGGGGGGGGGGGGGGGGGGGGGGGGGGGGGGGGGGGGGGGGGGGGGGGGGGGGGGGGGGGGGGGGGGGGGGGGGGGGGGGGGGGGGGGGGGGGGGGGGGGGGGGGGGGGGGGGGGGGGGGGGGGGGGGGGGGGGGGGGGGGGGGGGGGGGGGGGGGGGGGGGGGGGGGGGGGGGGGGGGGGGGGGGGGGGGGGGGGGGGGGGGGGGGGGGGGGGGGGGGGGGGGGGGGGGGGGGGGGGGGGGGGGGGGGGGGGGGGGGGGGGGGGGGGGGGGGGGGGGGGGGGGGGGGGGGGGGGGGGGGGGGGGGGGGGGGGGGGGGGGGGGGGGGGGGGGGGGGGGGGGGGGGGGGGGGGGGGGGGGGGGGGGGGGGGGGGGGGGGGGGGGGGGGGGGGGGGGGGGGGGGGGGGGGGGGGGGGGGGGGGGGGGGGGGGGGGGGGGGGGGGGGGGGGGGGGGGGGGGGGGGGGGGGGGGGGGGGGGGGGGGGGGGGGGGGGGGGGGGGGGGGGGGGGGGGGGGGGGGGGGGGGGGGGGGGGGGGGGGGGGGGGGGGGGGGGGGGGGGGGGGGGGGGGGGGGGGGGGGGGGGGGGGGGGGGGGGGGGGGGGGGGGGGGGGGGGGGGGGGGGGGGGGGGGGGGGGGGGGGGGGGGGGGGGGGGGGGGGGGGGGGGGGGGGGGGGGGGGGGGGGGGGGGGGGGGGGGGGGGGGGGGGGGGGGGGGGGGGGGGGGGGGGGGGGGGGGGGGGGGGGGGGGGGGGGGGGGGGGGGGGGGGGGGGGGGGGGGGGGGGGGGGGGGGGGGGGGGGGGGGGGGGGGGGGGGGGGGGGGGGGGGGGGGGGGGGGGGGGGGGGGGGGGGGGGGGGGGGGGGGGGGGGGGGGGGGGGGGGGGGGGGGGGGGGGGGGGGGGGGGGGGGGGGGGGGGGGGGGGGGGGGGGGGGGGGGGGGGGGGGGGGGGGGGGGGGGGGGGGGGGGGGGGGGGGGGGGGGGGGGGGGGGGGGGGGGGGGGGGGGGGGGGGGGGGGGGGGGGGGGGGGGGGGGGGGGGGGGGGGGGGGGGGGGGGGGGGGGGGGGGGGGGGGGGGGGGGGGGGGGGGGGGGGGGGGGGGGGGGGGGGGGGGGGGGGGGGGGGGGGGGGGGGGGGGGGGGGGGGGGGGGGGGGGGGGGGGGGGGGGGGGGGGGGGGGGGGGGGGGGGGGGGGGGGGGGGGGGGGGGGGGGGGGGGGGGGGGGGGGGGGGGGGGGGGGGGGGGGGGGGGGGGGGGGGGGGGGGGGGGGGGGGGGGGGGGGGGGGGGGGGGGGGGGGGGGGGGGGGGGGGGGGGGGGGGGGGGGGGGGGGGGGGGGGGGGGGGGGGGGGGGGGGGGGGGGGGGGGGGGGGGGGGGGGGGGGGGGGGGGGGGGGGGGGGGGGGGGGGGGGGGGGGGGGGGGGGGGGGGGGGGGGGGGGGGATGAAACCAACAAAGGCATGCTTTGCAGTGGCTTGAAACTTGGCGGGTCGTGCATGCTGAGCCGTCTCGATGATGTCGGTGTAGGTGTTCGGCTCAGGGCCCATTTCGCCGATCTTGCCGATGAAGACGTGGATTCCGCCGAAGGGGACCTGGTACCTGTACTCAATTGAGCCGGCCTCGGGGCCCCAGCCAGTGTTGTCGATGTAGAGCTTGCCGCGATGACTCTTGGTCATCCGGCCCATAGCGTATCCTTGATCCCTGGGAAGCTGCCTTTCAAGAACTCGAAACCACCGTGTGCTGGCCCCACGGTGGGCGCCAACTGTCGTGGACTTAACATGGCAGATGTCCTAGCAAAAGTGTCAGATTACGGGTTCCGGCAAACCCTTGTGAGGTTCGAACTCTAGGGTGCACACGAAGAACTCTCTCTTCCTAGCTCGCTTGCTCAACGATCCCATGGCCTAGCTCGATGAACCCAAAGAACAAGAGACACATAGGTTTATACTGGTTTGGGCCACCTTGCGGTGTAATACCCTACTCCAGTGTGTGGTGGTGGATTGCCTCGAGGGGCTGAGGATGAACTAGTACAGTGGATGAACAGCCTCAGGAGGTGAGGTGTTCTTGGGCTCGATGAACTGGTGAGTGTGAGGAAGATCTGAATGATCCATTCGACCCTTTGCTACGGTGGTGGCTAGGTCCTACTTATTGAGGCTCTGGTCCTCTTCCCAAATGTAGGCAGCAAGGGATCCCACAACGGCCAATTTGAAGGGAGACAACTAGTACAAGCTATCCTACCAAAAGGTGGTCTTCGCCGGCCAAAGGCTCTGGTGGTGACGCTGCTGTGGGCTCCGTGGTGACCTACGTCCTGCCGTCCTACTGGTCTTGGTCTCGTTGCACCGATATGGAAACCTTTGCCTGATGCCTCGGGACTCCTCACCTGCGCTTGCCTCTTTAGCACCAAAGAGGGAACTGGTGCATTGCGCCCGCTGGCGCCCGCCTGGCCTTGGTCGTCATGGCTCACGTCACGTGAACCTCGCGAGGTGCCCCCTGCATAGATATCTCCGCTCCTCGAGAGCCAGCCTAGTGAGGCTGCCCCTGAGGAGGTCTTGGTGTCGTCTGCCTCGCGAGGCTTGGCCCCTCGCGAGGCTCTTGAGTTGTTGCTGCCGAAGCTAGGCCGTACCGGGCCGTTGGTGGAGCCACGTTGTGGGCCGCAAGCAGGCAAGTCTCGGCACGCCCGGTCCCAGAACACCGACAGTAGCCCCAGGGCCCAAGGCGTGCTTGAACTTGGCTTCGAGGTGAAGCCAAAGGGCAAGTGCGGAGCGCCGCGGACCCCAACCACCTGCGGCTATGATTGACGCATGGCGATTGATGGGACGTGGGCGTCTCCGCTTCCCCATGCTGCCTCGACAACCATTCGCGCCTGACAAAAGGCTAGCACATGCTGCCGAGCCTTCATTGCCTTCCTTCGCCTTGCTCCAGATCCCCTTTCCTGCTCTTCTCCCCAAGAGACTCCAGATCCGCACAAACTCCTCTCCGAGCCTGCAACCGATGGCGTCCGACAAGGCGAAGGCCGTGGGCCCGCCTTCCTGGTTTGAGCCCGCCCTGAGCGCGCCCAATGTTTCAGAGAAGAACTTCGCCACCAGGCTCCTAATGGCGACGGGCGACAGCAACGAGGGAGGAGAGACTGTGCTTTGCGGGGCTGGTCCCCCCTTTCTCTGAATTTTTCTACGCCATCCTCCACCATTACAAGCTGCACACCCTTCATCTTCATCCCAACTCTGTCCTCCTCCTGTCGATCTTTGCCTTTTATTGTGAGGCATTCGTGGGGGTGATGCCATCCGTGGCACTGCTTCGCCACTTCTTCTACCTCCGGAACAAGGAGGGCCAGTGCTCCGGGTGCGCCAACTTCGTCGTGGCCAACGGGACCAACGCCAACTCAAGAGTTGGGAAGAAAGTCAAGGGCTTCAGGAACAAGTGGGTCCTGATGGACGCCAAGTGCTCCTACCCTCAGCTGGCGCTGCCGATGGGGAGGCCCATGCCTCATGACGGGTGGAGCAGCGCCAAGGTCACCGATCCGTGGGCGGAGCAGATGTTGGGGGGGGGGGGGGGGGGGGGGGGGGGGGGGGGGGGGGGGGGGGGGGGGGGGGGGGGGGGGGGGGGGGGGGGGGGGGGGGGGGGGGGGGGGGGGGGGGGGGGGGGGGGGGGGGGGGGGGGGGGGGGGGGGGGGGGGGGGGGGGGGGGGGGGGGGGGGGGGGGGGGGGGGGGGGGGGGGGGGGGGGGGGGGGGGGGGGGGGGGGGGGGGGGGGGGGGGGGGGGGGGGGGGGGGGGGGGGGGGGGGGGGGGGGGGGGGGGGGGGGGGGGGGGGGGGGGGGCCGTACAGGGCCACAGGTGGAGCCACGCCGTGGGCCGCAGGCAGGCAAGTCTGGGGACCCCCGTTCCAAGGACGCCGACACTAACAGTCGGCTGGCGTCGGGATGACTGGAATTGGTCGCGGGGTGGCTACGATCTGATGCGTCCATGAGGGCGGCATGGGGTCAGGCCGTGGCAGCTTCTGAGGAGGGTAAGCGGGCCACCGACCTGGCCGCAGCCGCCCGCGAGGTGGCATTGAAGAATGCCGAGGCCGCCAAGGAGCGCTGCCGGGTGGCGGAGGCCGAGCTGGAGACCCTGCACAACGAACGCGCTGCCGAGGCTCGCCAGCACGGGGCGCGGGAGGAGAAGCTGAAGGCTCGAGAAGACGCGGTCGCCGGCCGTGACGCTGAGTTGGAGCAGCTGACGTGGGCGCAGGCCGCGGAATGCGACCACTTGGAGAAGCTGGAGCTGCCCTTGCCATAGTTTCTTGATGTCTCCCTTTGAATTGATAGGCCAACGTCGGTGGTGAAGAAGAAGGGGGTGACTGGAACCCCTGAGGCCCAGCAGCCAGCTGCTGCCGCGCCTCCTCCGGCGCGAAGGGATGGCGATGGCTCCCAAGCCTTAGCATCCGGGTCATCCTCACGAGATCTAGAAGCCCGTCCTCGGGAGAAGGCGATCTCCGCAGCCAAGCTGGCTCCTGAGGCCTCCTCCCCCAGCTCACCTGCTGAGGTCGCGAAGGCTCAGGAGTCCCCGGCTCCTTATGCTACCGCAAATCTGCAGACCCTAGTGCCGATGTCATCTCTTCCCCCTTCCTTCACACCGTCGGGCCGTGATCCCCCTGCTTCGCATGACGCCCTGGTGGACGCCCTTCTCGCGCTGACCCAGCTTCATGATGACCTTTAGGGTGCTGACTGTCGGATATCGGGTTCCGGCAAAACCCTTGAGGTTCGAACACTGGGGTGCGCACGAAGATCTCTCCCTACCTAATCACGCCCTCACCCTCACCGTGATCTCAAAGCCTAGCTCGATGAACTCGCAACACAGGAGACACAAGATTTATACTGGTTCGGGCCACCATTGTGGTGTAATACCCTACTCCAGTGTGGTGTGGTGGATTGCCTCTTGGGTTGAGGATGAACAGTACAAGGGAAGAACAACCTCCTGAGGAGAGGTGTTCTTGTGCCTGGAGAGTGCGAGGATGGAATGGATCCAGTCCCAGATCCCTTGCCTCCTACTGTGGTGGCTAGTCCTATTTATAGAGGCCCTGGTCCTCTTCCCAAATATTGAGCGGGAAGGGAGCCAACAACGGCCAAATTCGAAGGAAGACAACTAGTACAAGTTATCCTGACTAAAGGTGGTCTTCGCCTGCCAAAGGCTCTGGCGGTGATGCCGTCTCGGGCTCCACGGTGACCTCCATCTTGCCGTCCTGCTGGTCTTGGTCTCGTTGCACCAATATGGAAACCTTTGCCTGATGCCTCAGGACTCCTCGCCTACGCTTGCCCCTTTAGCACCAAAGAGGAAATGAGGACACTGCGCATGCTGGCGCCCACCTGGTGCCCGCCTAGCTCCAGTCGTCATGGCTTGCGTCATAGGAACCTCGCGAGGTGTCCCTTTGCCTTGATCTCTCCGCCCCTCGCGAGCCAGCCT